>JAOEHK010040693.1:6443-23106 GCA_025447835.1 Labidoglobus nevermanni | reverse complement strand
CGAGAAACCTTCGCGACCCCAAAATTAGCCACCGCGACCCCAAATGGGGTCGCGACCCACAGTTTAAGAAACACTGATCTAATAGAATAGAAATTCTATTAGCTTTATTTGTTTAGATTTTGGATTTTAAAATTGCATCAAATTAAACAGAGATGAATTTTATTTATAAAACATTTCCAACGAATTAGTAAAGTTAATTGACAATTTTAAATGGAAAATTGAAGAACCAATTCAAAAGCTTCTTCGAATGCTTTGAGCTTATAAGATCTGGCGTTGGATACGTGATAATGAACTCTAATGGAGAATTGTGGTGCTTCTGATGATTTGAAGTGAAACCGAATCAGTATTGAACAGCTTCAATACTGTCACCATTGAATACAAATCATAATAAATACTTAAATTTATGCGATATGCGAAATAAGAAGTTATAACGTAAACTTGCCAATTCTTCTAAGGCACCCAATAAAAACCGACACCCAAAGTCATCTGCGTTACATCTCACAAATTAAAACTCTGTCCGGGGTAGAATGAATGTTACCTTAATTTTGATGCGGTTGAGAGGAAACCAAAGTCGTGAAACTAGCGAATTGCAGCACACATTGGCAGGCACGATCACAAGTTGTGGAAAGCGAAGTGAATTATTGGAGGCAACTTTCCGGTGTGAAAAAGTGGTGCAAAACTTGAGACGATTGCAGAGCACGTGCTTGGACAATCGAACTCGCGCGCGGTGTGAGTTTTCCGCGTGAGTTTTCCACGACGCTGTGATACGAACTGACGCGTCGTGAGTGTCTCTTCAGCAGCCTGCCGCCACCGGGGGCGGTGTTCGCGTCGCGTCGGCCAAACGCGAATCAACCACATTATCATGCTGATTGTTGCATTCCATACAGCATTGTTTCATTTACCCGAATACTTGATTTTCCGACGAATTATTAACACAAATTCACCAGATTCTTGCTCGAGTGTTTAAAGCAGAGACGGCCAACCCAAATGAATTCGCGGACTACATTGACAACGTACGGGGAATACCAGGTTTGCCATCGCCGATCTCTAAAATTCTTCCAGCTTGTCCGTTGCAGATTTTCTTTTAATGGAAAGCCTATCTCTTACCCACTATATGAACGGCCTACGGACCTTGGGTTGGCCGTCCCTGGTTAAAAGCAAATGCCACAACACGCATTCATCCCTTTAATTTGATTTGTCCTTCGTAACAAACAATTTTTTGACTCGTAAATAATTGTTGCAGAGAGTTTTGTTTTCTGTTCAATAGTTTTCCACAATGATTCACAATTTCAAAATCGTTGGAGGATAATTCGTAAAATATTATGATTTGTAACATAGCTACTAAGAATGTACAAGTAGCTTTAGCAATCTCATTAAATGGAAACCTCTGGTTAGATAATTAAACTGCGATAAGAAGCAGCGCAAATGTTGGATGGAGCGAAAACATGAAAGGTCAATTAGAATAATTAGATGGCAAGCAATTATTTGCATCAATACAACATTAATTAGATCAATAGATAATTGAGATGGCACAATTTCGCTAAAGCTAGGGTGTCTTCCATGAAATTCAGAGTTAGTGCCCAAGAAATTGTAAATCCGAAAAGCGACCTGACAGTTATCACACATTCCGGATTTGTGTGGTTGCATTTAGTTTCTACAAAAATTAAAAAACAAGTTGTTATTTAACTTAACACTCGCAGCAACGAATTTAGGGTATGTTAATTTTTATAGGTGTCGGGAGAAACACAAAAATAACACCACAGAGAATCACAGTATTGTATCACACAAGATGAAAATCACGCAACAATAAATATTTCGTGAAATGGTCTTTGCTTTTAATATATACAAAACATGTGATTTTCATACTGCGCAATTTTGAAGCGTGTTATTTTCTTTGTGTTATTTTCTCCATGTGTGATTTTCTCATGTAACTTTTTATCGCAGTAAAAACCTGACAATCTGGTCTTGATGAGAATCTTTGTTTTAGATGCAATAATTATCTCCGTTAATGTGAACCTAATAGGAGCCTAGATTGGCAATGTTGCTGTCTAATCACGAATTCTGCAAATAGCAAAGTTTAATCATTTTCTCTTGTATTCCCGTACGGAGACGCTTTCATTCCACGAATGTCGTGCCTTGGGAAATAGCCGCTAGTTCACAATGCGATCAAATTGTAATTACGCTGATTGTTTATTAATGAGACACGAAGAGAGTTGAACCTCTTCGCAACGAACAATTTATCGGAAAAGAAGATTGTTTGGACAACATTAGAATATTAATCCATTGCCACTAGTTTCTATTTCCCATTGGTATGGGGAACTTTCATCGTCCTGCGACATCAGCTCATCGAAAGCCAATAGTCGCCTAATTGAGGAAGTTTCGTTGTGCAATGCGGTCGTCGATAATGTTATATTTATCGCGATTGCTGCGTTTCTATTTCGAAGCCTTCAATCGATTCTTTTTGATACGTTGGCAGACATTAAAACATCCTCTGACATTTAACAATGCGAGCGCTTTGTTCGATGGAAATTGAAGCCGACGAACGGTTACATATATATTTTTCTATCGTAATTGCTACCTCTGCGCTTCGATTTTCATTGCGCATCAATTCGAAATTGAAAATTCCATTTCCACGTGGAGTTGGCTGGTTGGAAATTGCTATTAACTCTATTCGTACATTGCTATTATATTATCATAGATAATATTGAAGATATTTGTCCAATGGCATTAATACAAATTGAAATCAATAACAAATTCCAAGAATTTGTTTCAATATTACTACCGCTTTCTCCTTGGTTTCGATGGCGGCCTAGAGATGGCGCCAGATAGCTTATTTTGGTAAAATTGTTTCCATTGGGAAATCGATTTACTTTATTGTGTAATTATTTATAACAAGGCTTTTTCATTTCATTTCTTATTATAATTACGAAGAGCAAGATTAAAATCGTTCACGTTTGCCGCGTTATTTTGTCTAGCAGTAAGATATAAGAAAATTCTAAATCTACGACGAAGAAGAATGATTTGAACTGTTATCATTATTCATTTGTAAAATGCGAGACGGAAATGCATATAATATCATCATTCACAGATGGCAGGAAACAGAATGCACAGACTTAATTCTGTGTTTATATATTGTACGATAGTGAATTTGACAAATATTCCAATTTTTGTTTTGAAGCAATCGGCTTCAAATAGCTGTTAGTACTTTTTTGCCTCGTCTAATACTTCAACTTGTACCATGCATTAATCATTTGCCACTTTCCTGATAACAAAAAGAGTAGGAAATTGTCGTATTGCAAATAAATTGCAGCGATGAAGGGTTGCAATCAGTGTTGAAATTGTCAAATTATTGCTAGCAGGCAAAATATCTGGTCGTGATGATCAAATTACAATGGCAATATTCACGCAGCAATGCAATTATTGAACGAACCGGAGTGGAATGCGGAAATTTAACCGCTTTGGAAATGGCAGAGAGAAATGCTTTGAAGTGGAATTCACAACAAATCCATTTGTAATACAGTGAAAGCCCGTTATAGGCAAACTCAAGGGACTGGCGTAAAAGTTTCCCTATAAGGAATTGCAACCTTATTACTAGATCAGATTCGACGCGCTTCCATTTAGTTTTTGAAGTGAATTCTCAGTATAATAAATTGTATAAATTTGCATTTGTATACAATAGAGAGACAAAGCTGGAAATTGCCAATTTCTCAAGCCTCTTTGGTATCGACTTTGTCTATCGCATCATCTTTGCCAAGAATGCGTGTTATTGACGATGGCGTGACACCAAATCGATGGACACTGCAATTTTCTTTTCACCACTTTTTAGTGCGCTCTTTTATTTCAATTGAGATTTGAGACAATTTACAATTGACTGATGTCGGAGAAACTAAGAATTTAAAAGTTTGGCAATTGGGGAGTTTACCCTAATGTGTATGTATTTACAACCAGTACTTCACAAATCTTCCTAAAGACTACATCATTGTTATTCTCAAAACTTGGCGTTACAGTGAATCTACATATCTGTACCAGAAACATCTAGAAATGAGTTAATACTTTTCTACATAGCTCTATTATGCCATCTTGATTGCTAGTGAGTAGATGCAATCAAATTAAAAGTTTCGCGGCACCCCAGAGAAACGGTGCCCTATAATGAGGGGACCAAAACTTTAGTTTTCCAAATAATGTGTATTTTTCAAGGGACTGGCACTTTCTTTCCCTATAACGGGCTTTTACTGTATGAATTGCTGAGAATCTGATTATGCTCATAGTAGTAGACTTTCAATGTTGGTTTGCCGGATTTGCCTTGTGTGCTGGCTTTTGAAAGGATGGAATACGATAGGATGTGATCGATTTATCTGCATTATTGATTGTCTTTGGAGTGCTTCATTCCATACGCTTCGTATTCAATGTGTGGACCTGTTGTAAGGAGAGCTTTTCGACTTTCTTTATTCATGCTTTATTGTTCTATTTTTAATTCTGATGCGCGAGCAGCAAAAAGCATTTTGTTTTATTAGTTATCAATATTCTCGTATCGAAATACTACTGCCAAGTTGCCAGATTAGTATTTTTGGTCATTCCAAATTTCAATTTTCATTTATGGTAGGAATCTAAGCTTATATCTATTAGTTTTCAAGAGATTCTCATGCAAATTAAGCTAATTGGAATGCAAGAAAGAATGCGTTTCTGCATCTGAAAATATGAGTCTACATTTATAATTTCCTTATGCTCCGCTAGATGTGTAGATTGTGTAAAGTGAATGAGCAGAAAGCAGAGTGGCAAATTGCAGCAGACTGCAAAGTTTCCATGCTATAAGCCATGCTCAAGTACTCCAATTGAGATGAATCTTATATCTAAATGCAGACCGGAGTTTTACAACCCATCTTCGTGGTGCTTCCAGCAGATGCAATTGTGCACTCTCCCGGATTACTTGAGGATGCTGATAATTTTATTGGTGTAATGCTCCTGTTGATGTTCGCGCTCAGGCAACAGATTTACAGTTTCATCGCATTCCAACGAACAAAACGCTCATGGGCAATTGAGCTTATCTGCATTTCCAGTCGTAGAAGTAAGGGGAAAGTCGAATCGTTCCTGCAGATAATCTTTCCAAAGTGGAAATCATAGTTGGTCTAATTATCCAAGGTCTTGTCCGCTGCGATAACTTATTGATGAAATCGATGCGACGCTGGGCTATTAATTAATCACGCATCCTCGTGCCGGCATTGTTCAGTTGTAAGCCGAACATCCTCGCAGCTATTATTTGCCTCCATCGCATGTCCTCGTTAGTCGGCTCCTTGCACCATCGGTAGCAAGGGAAATCTGATCCCCTCGACAGCATCGTCTATGTCGGAACATTGAAGTTGCGGAAATGTGACCATATGCGCCATCATAGCGTGGAATATTGTCCTGGAGGCGGCGGCGGCGGCGTCGCGCGCACTTCCCTTTTCGTGTCCTGATCAGCTGGGTCACATGATTGCCCGTCGCTGAGGTGTGTGGCGGCAGCTGCAGCACTCACCCAAACGCGGCGGCGGCGGCGGCAACGGCACCAGGACCAGAGGCGGCGCCAACCCGCCTCGTGATTACGGAAATCGTTGTCAGCTAAGGGCAGTTTTGAGTGGCGTTGCCTTGTGCGCTCTGGTATTGCGATTATCGCGAAGCAGTGCGTTTCTTTGGGAATTAACACTTGCGATTACATCTGGAATTTTGACATCTTTGAGGTAATCCCCCATCAATTGATGTCTTTATTTTTGATCAAACGCGCAATTTTAACATGTAATTAGCGGGCGAGTTGTTGAAGCGCAAACTTACAACTAATTGTAAACTTTGCGCATCGAGCGTGATGAGCACGTGCATGCAAAATTCAGATGGCCATCATTAGCGGAACTATGCGCTTTGGAATGAGCAGACTTACGCATTCGCCGTCAGCCATTGGCAAACGAAATGAGTTTGCCTCGTTAGATTAGTCAAGGTAATTCTGCTCTTCAGGATGTTGGTTTCCCATTTGCACGTAAACTGCATTTAGCTATTGTATTTAAAAGCATTGGAATTGCGTGTATGCTGAACACGTTATTTATAAAGCCATAAAAAACAACACAAAGTAACACTTCGCGGGGCCCAAGATATTACAGGAAAACTCCGTTCCGTTTCTGTAAGCACAAGGAATTATCGTTATCTGCTTGGAAACCCTCGGCTTTGTCCATTATGTCTTGGCAAACTATTTGCTCCCATTTCTGATTAAGAACAATGAAAACAAATCACAAATTTCGCGGCACCTGATTTGAGAACCTGTGCTTTAGTGGCTTACTTTTGAAAATGTAGAATTGACGTAATTCTCCAAAAGTTTGCAACTTTTAGAGTTAGAGATTCTGCACACCACATTAGTTTGTGGCTCATTATATCTTGAAAATGCAAATGAGAGAAGACTAATCTTAGAATTGAAAGATAGATCTAACAATTTTGGAACAGCAGGTTGTAACAACACAAAAGCACTTTCACCTCCTGTCCAGCTGTAGTACTGCTAGTAATCAAGTAATCGAAATTGTTTTTCAATAATTTATGCATTTGCGTTCTCATCAGTGCCATGAGTCCTGGTGACTGTGCCAGGACGAGCACATTGCCGCATTTTTCCCGCCCTAGCCGAGCGTACACATGTCCTCCTCGCCCATATCGATCCGACGATTGACAATTGTTAGCCGACATGCGTTTCTGTTTCATTGAAACGCCCTCCACCGACGTGTTCGTGCAGGCATTATAAATAAATCACGTCTAATGCACCACATAAACATTAACAATTAACACCGATCTAACTTGCATCAACTCGTCCATCAGCATGTCAGCAATTAACAAATTGCGAAAGTTTCCGTCCAAGTGAAATGTAGCGCAGGATTATGCCATCTGATGATGTCTATAATTGGTATCTTTTGAGATTTTATGTGAGGCCACTGGTATTTATTACATTTCGATGATTATGGCTATACTCCTTAATCTAGTTTCCAAACTCGGAGGTGCGGTTCCCTGGGGTTGCACAGTTAAGTGCAAGGGGAGACGGCAGTAAGAATAAATAGATATCTAACACAATTTAATAGTCAAGGTTGAAAAATTCATTGGATCCTGATCTTTTTCTAGAAACCACTGCTTTAATCGATTGTTGCCGCTTACCTAATAACTTAATTTTTAAGAGATGGAATTTATTTCAATGTTGGAGTACTTATATAGAGAATCTATGAAGTCTCTTCATTCGGACGTTCATAGATTCCCTAACTTAATTTTTTCTCTGTTTAGTAGAATACCATATTATCGGGCAGCGCCAATGTTTTCGCTGCTTGCTTAATCAATACGCGCCCAACCGATTTTTGAAAATGAATTAATTGTGATCCAATTTGCACTTCCAGCCTTGGATGTAAACCCCTATGAATCTTTAAACATTCAGTATGTTGAGTATCTTTCCGACGCGAACATGCTTAGAGGCGCATCTTTTATTTAAGAGGGAATCTCGCGTAACGAAGACTGAAAGAACCATAAAGAATGATCATTATTGCCAAATGTTTTACTTAGGGGGAACAAAAGATACATCGTATTGCTTTTATCCCTTTGAATTTTGTGCTAAAATGCACAAACATGAACTGATCGGGATTTATTGAAAAGCCATCAAATTTTCTTAATTTGCTTGGTAATCAATTAGCCTTCCTTCAATAGCATGTCGAGACAAACACGTTCTGCGTTCGTACATCAAAAATGTTTTCACTGAAAGAAAAATGCTGGTACTAAGAGTTATAGGCAATTAAAGTCAATTCCAATTGGAATAACAACTTGCAGACTAAAGACTTGGCGACGCTAAAAATACGAATACTAGACGCTTATTTCAGGTCTAGTGCCTTTCAGAGCTTCACTTTATCCTTCAATTCTTTCTCGTTCATTTCGTTGACCACTTCTCCATTCCTTTCATCGGCCTTGAGTTTTCCAGTCTTCATATGTCCTGACAATTGTGCCTTTTCCATTTCGCTATTGCGTCTCTTGTCCTCATATTGTTCGTATACTTCATCCACTTTAGTCCCTTTCCCGCCAAAAAATATATGGTCACCAATTAACTAGTCCAGCAGGCGTCTGAAAGCTGCAGACAGATGATTTGTGATCTCGCATGAAAAACAATCGGATTTAGAATTCGTTATTTTGAATAGATGAAATAAAATTACTCTTTAATTTTAATTATTGCTCAGATGAGGCAAAATGGGGAAAACAATTATTCAAGTATTGCTGTTGGTAGGTGACTCATGTTTTGGTATTAATTAATTCAGTTAATGGGAACTTGAAGAAAGTGTAATTGCGATAACAATTCTTTAATTGAAGTGCAATACTTTCACTACAAAGTCAGCTGGTTATAGAGAAATAAATGTAAAGTAATGATGAAGTGAGATAAATTGTAAGCTAAGGCAAAAGTCACACGGATATAATTCCTGCTCGACTGCACTAGATATTAAATGACGTCAGGGAATAATAAAAACGAAATTAATTCTTACGCCGTACTCATTGTTATCATAGTTGCCGTTCCTCGTTGTTCTCTTTTTATATCAGAACATTGCATTAATACGAATGAGTTGTTCGTGCATATTTAATGAACAACAAGGACGAATGCATGAATTCGTTCCTACACGCTCCTTCAGCTTTGCTCACTCTAACCATAAATAGTCATTATGAATACATCATTTCTTTCGGATTGTTTGCAGAAGAGGAAATTTATACCAACACTACCGGTTCCAGCATTTAAGCGCCCCGATGCAAAACCAGTCATTGATGCCCCTCAAAGAAGCACAATTTGATAAAATGGACAGGTACAGGATATACCCGAGGTACCGGGTCTTACCCGTGCTTGTCCGTTGCATTATATCGCAATGGCTTAGTTTTCTTTCAAATTATGGCGCCCTGACGATTGCTTCTACCTGGAGCCAGCCCTGCATACCACCCATAATTATTACGATTTATAGGCAAAGATCCATTTATTGTGAGAGAAGAATATGTAAACTGGAAATTCTTTTAATGCTTTGACGTGGCCAACAAATAGCCTTGACCCATATTCACTCACACACATGCTATATATACTAATATTTACCGGTGCACCATGGTGTGTCCATTAAATGCGGTCAAAAATACATCTAAGATGGGAGGCAGTGAAGAAGAGCAAACACTTTTGGCACATTACGAGTACTGAAAGTGAAAGTTGATTGACTGAGACAGCCAGCTACATTTACTTACATGTTGAGTGCACAATTAAGCGGAAATCTCAACTGAGAACAAGCTTATCCCATCTAACATCATAAATAATGCAACTAGTGCTATATATAATTAACTAAGGAGATGTTAGAATTTCCCTTTGAAGCCCTGTTGAAATGGACGTTTTGATCAGTACTGATTTGAGAGCAGAATTCGATAGCTTCGGCTGAAAATGAAGTCTACTTGAGCAGACTTGTAATAAGGGTTGTAATGATAATCAATGTCGAGCCGTGCAAGCCACACATAATCCGATCAACTAATTGTAAACCTTCCAAACAACGCAGGGTTCTGGTGCGCTCGTATCCAACTCACTACGTTAATTGTCTAATCGGATCAAATTCCGCATTTCCGCTGAAGACTCAAATCGTGCGAATTGGTGGACCAATAACAAGTGCATTGAGCAATCTCTTATTAGTTGGTTTGTTGGAGGGCGTGTGACATATCGCAGCACTTTGGCCCTTGGGCCCTTTGTACATCCTTCTTGTCCGGCCTCTTAGTTTTTGGAAGGGAATGTAGTATTTGGCTATTGAAATGAGCAATCACTAGACTCGCTCGGCTCTCAAATTAAAAGCAAACTAATGAAAAGGAAGCAATAAATAAAATAACAGTCAAAGATGGTGACAACTGCCGTAAATAAAGTTGAAGTGTTGGTGCTGCTTGTGAAAGCGTCCAAAATTCGATAAGCGCGCTTCTTTATTAATTAATTTCAAATTAGTTCAACGCCAGTGCTTTCAAGTCGTATTTAATATACGAGAAAAGGCTCTAGGCAGCTGCAGCAGTGAAAAAGCAATATGAAATTAAGTCTAGACTTTATTTTATTTTTGAAGAAAATTCGCTGAGATATCATCAGTCTATTGTGTGCAATAATGCACTCGCAATGCAAAAAGCAAACCATTTATGGAGCAGTGTTTGGATAAAAACTTCTTTTTTTGCAACATATTGTATTCAGGATGGCTTTCTTCGGAAAATCGATGGAAATCCAATTAATCTTGGAAATGCGAACGCTTCAATCGTGAATGCATATGCAATTCAAGAGAACTTCACCTATACTCTGCATTTTTGTATGCTAAAAGTTTACCATCCAATTGCATAATATTGAATCAAATACAACGGAAACTAAATTTGCCACAATGCCTGTTGTGCTGTATTTACCATTCTTTTCAATTCATACAAATATTGCAATGTATCTGTCGCAGTGATTGGTTTAATACGAGATTTCATGATATCCTCATGGGATTCCCTATAGGATTTCATGAAATGATGGAAGATGTAATAATGACATTTCTGCTAGCTCACTTCACTAAATAAAGTTATTGATTTAATAAAATCCTTAAATTGCGTTAGGAAAGTGATAAACTGTGTAAGTCTTATATAGATGGGAATATAAATTCATAAAGAATCCATTGGAAAACGATGAATTTAATAATAAAATAATAAGTGTAAATATTATTAGCTTCAATCAAATAAAAATATTTCAGTGTACTCAAACAATGTTTGTAGTGCACATGCTGCAAAAGTTGCTGAATAAGCAGTCGCAGTTATTACTTGCTATGTAGAAACGGATTCAAAAGTTGCAAACACTTTCAATTTCGTATTAATAATTTAAACTGCTCTTCATAAACAATAAATGTCTATGAATATTTTTTCAAGAAATGATGATCTCATTAGAAATTCCTATTTAGATAAGAAGAACGTCGAAGACGTCTACTCCAAAGATCTTTTGATTTTGTCTGACAAATAATTTTGGTCGTCAATTGTCACAATTATGTACACCCTGAAGATGACTCGCAAGAGTTGAAACCGGTTGGTGGAGTCTTAGGCCATAAAATTAAATTTGGAGTAGACATCTTCGACGTTCTTCTTATCTACATCATCCTCCAAAAACTTCGTATTTCGTTTTCGTTATTTTGAAATTCCTATTCATTGCAATTTCGATTTTATTCAATCAACAAGCAAATTTTACTCTCCAACTAAAGGAAATGATATCAGTGCCAAGGGGGTGTCGGTTTGCAGTGTCGTGCCCCGCTGTCTCAGCCTATATTTTTTTTGTTACGTCGGGATCGGTCTACCTACGATTCCCTGCACCTCGGTCCTTTCGGTCCTTTTGTGCTATCCCACCCTTAATCCCCTAGTCTTCTCATGTCTTCATAGAAGCACATGAGCCCATCCCAGGGCAAAAAACCCAGGGACCCAAAAGGGTTTAAACTCAGCCTATTTGATATAGCATGGAAATTAATTCCTGTGTGCATTCGTTCCATAAACAATCGTATACCATTTCACTACGGTATGTCCACTCTTAGATGGAGACATCTAATTCTACTAGGGAATTATCATTGGTGGTGTATTGTGTGGCTTCTATTTGGAACCTCCGTCGTCAGTATTCCGCGTATACATACAAGAAGTCATGGACGCATTTTGGCGCAATATTCTGCATGTCGAAAGATGGTTGAAGCGCACGCAAGGTTTGCCTGCCACTTTTCACGCCTGCATGCATATTTTTACCGCAGTCTGTCTTGTTTTTCACTTTATTATTGCTGATATTAATGGCAAACATCCGCAAACTTACTCTGCTCCTTATGGCACAAGTCGATAAATTTGCCTTCAACTTTACAACATCGGATCACGAAACTGCACTAGTTTCCACTTAGCTTTAAGCGGAAAAATTGCACATACAAAGTCAGGAAACTACTTTTTTCTCGCAATTCTCAGGCAATCTTTGCGCCCAGAAACGAATTTTAGGCAAACGAATTGGCTATTGTAATGGATATTGCATTAATTAGCTTAAAATATCGTTTTTCGAAATAATATGCTACTAAAGTGGAATGAAAGTTTGCAGGCTTTCATTAGCGCAACCATATCCATTAATTCCAGTTAAGCAAATTAATTCCATTAGTCAAAAGTCAATTTGATCCAGCTTCATTATTCTTTCTTAATCAGAGCATAAAGTTTCTATCCTAAGATATGAAAGAGCGATGCTTCTTTTTTGTTAGGAAACTTTGCAGGAAGGAAAATCTAGTTAATCTTCAGAGATAAAACGGAAATATGTCAAGCAGAAAACTTGAAAATAACTTTGTATCATTTTAGATCTAATGGCTTAAAAAACAGTCTGGTCCTGAGTGTAAAGAATATTTTGAAATAATCTGAGCAATCGCACGCAAGCTTGTCCATGCTTTGAAATTAGCATTTGAATGATTCATGCTAGTTTTGAATAAATTATTTGGATTTCCATCGAAATTGAATGACTAGCAGTGGCTATTGATGCACACTTTGAAAAATTGTGTCAACATTGGTTGAAGCTACAGTTGCCTGTGGTTGCTCGACATTTAAACATGAATGATGCATTTGTCTCCATCAGAACGCTGAGCAGCCAAGAGTTTTCAACGTCGTCCTGTCAATTACCGGCCACAATTACTATTGGTAAACAGCGCATGAAAACACACATTGTGCAGGTGCTAATTGGTGCGTCGTTCAATGTAATTACATAGTAACGTAGGAGCCCACCGCATATTTCGTGGCAATCGTTCAATTTCGACGCATTCGAGCGTATTCGTTATCCTTGAGGCGCATTGGGGCATTGTATTGATTTCCAATACGTTTACTTTTTATCTGCCGCAGAAAGCAATTAATTGAACATGACTCACAACGCATTTACCATCGCGGTTGACGTGACATCAGCAGCAAAGACTTTCACCGCCAATAACATTACATTAAAGCAGTGGTCGCCAAAGTGGGGCCTATAGATTCCCCAGGGGGGAATCAGTCAGGAAGTCGAAGCAAAATCAATTCTGAATGCTGTTGATTAACTTTGACATACTTGCGATAAGGGCCATATTCGCATATCTGTGAATTTACAGTCGGCATTCCTGGTATATTTGATTGCACCGTCGGTTTTCGTGTAATCATCATCGGGTACTCCCCGTGTCTTAAGTTTAGATAGTTATTGGACAATTAAGTGAATTACTTTTATGGGGGTCGATGGAGATCGTCATCCCCTTATTTATTACGTTATCACGTAAATGGATGATCATCATGCTCATGCTGGTATTATCTCGATTAATGTGTATTGGCGCGTCTCTACATCTGCAGTTTAGCAGTCAATCGAATGACTAAAGTCAATTAATTATTTACGTTTTCGGCACAATTCAGGCCGCTTAAAATAGCAGACAGCGAAATGAAGCGCGAGTTTGTGGCGCTGTTTATGCGACGCGGCAAGCGCATCAGTCTGGCGTTGATTATGATCGACATCCATTTATCGATTTAGGCCAATAATTGCATAACATTCGTCATTCAAGTCGAAATTCAAAAGAAACTGACATTTTATTGCTAGGTTGACTTTATGTGGTGCTTACGCCCCAACGGGGGGCATTTAAAAATTTACTGATGCAAGATTTAAAAATAATTGTCTTCTGAAAGTTAAATAAGTACTATAAATATAAGGAGTCTTGTAGAAATTAGCTTCAGAAATAATTGGAAACAATCTTTATCAATAGGGGGGGAATAGGGACTTTTCAAAGCGTTTGGTGGTGCATGGCTAAAAAAGGTTGGGAAACACTGGTCTACACGGTGCTAATATTAATTCCCGAGTGTGGCTTCTAGAAACTGTCATAAATTATAACATTTTCCAATTTTCATTCATTTTAAGAAAGCTATTACTCCAGAAAGGTTTTTTTGTTAATAGAGGGGTATACGGCCATCATTCGCCCCGAGCACTGCGGGCTAAAAGGCTTATTGTGCTGTGACCTCCTAATTTAAAATCCAAGTGACTCCTGCTGAATTTCCCGAAAGAAATTCTAGAACGCCATTACACGAAACTCCTCTACCAAAAGTGCTGCTGGTTGCGACCCACTGTTTTAGGGTCACGATCGATTTTCCTTATGATCCAAATTGAATTTATTGTAAGACATATTCACCCCTGTAGTGGGGGGGCTAGAATACCACTACGGTAATCTCTGCCTGTCGTAAGAGGCGACTAAAAGAGAACCCTGCTGGGCAATGGTGCCCGGATATCATCCTTTTAATTACCAGTTGTGTAATTTAGGATTAGTGGACTTGTCCACTTGCAGAGTATGTGGGGAGTGGCCAGAAACGGCCCATCATATCCTATGCTCATGCAATGCGGCAGCGCATATGGAAGAGGAGCGACTTTACGCCCTCTGACATAATCGCAATGCCTCCAAGGGAGCTATTGAATTTCCGTCAGGAAATTCAAAAGGAGTCACTTGGATTTTAAGTTAGAGGGTCACAGTACAATCGGCCTTTTAGGCCGCAGTACTCAGGGCGAATGGTGCCCGTAGACCCCCAAATAAAAAAATAAAATAAAAAATAAGACATATTCATGCCCACTGTTTTCAGGGAATTTTAGTGTAGTTTAATTTACAGACGAACGTGAAGGGCCATCCTAAGATGGTCAACCCAACCATCTGACATCCTGGGCCGCCGTCGGCGGTGGCGGTGTCTGGGCGCAGGCCCTTCGTCTTGATCCCCCGCGGTCAGCTCAGCCATGTTCGGGCGAAGCGGGGATTCAGCGTGCAGCTAATATGATCTTAGTGGCCACGGTCATTCTGCTACATAGTGCCGGACTAGCAGGTAATCTCCACGTCTGCCCAGAACGCCATCAATTCGGCGGAGCATAATTCGAAATTGAAATGGGCAGTCTCCGTCAATAGGGATAATCTGCTGTATGAGTTATAATGGGATTCCGCAATTGATTGCTGCTGTAGGTTCAATGCCCCCACTGCCCGGCGCGCCAGGCACGCCAGAGAACATCACGGTGACGTTTATCAGTCCAGCCGTGGTGCGGGTGTCGTGGGACACATCCGTCAAGCCCATCGAGAAGTACGATGTCACTTACAAGCCAACGGAAGCCAGGTGTGTGACAGCTAGGTTCGTTTCGCCACTTTTTCTTCTATATCTGTCTCCTCGGGCGCATGCCGATGTAGTGTGATGGTCACGAAGGAATTGCGCTCAGTTTCCGCCACCTCCCTGCTCCTAGATAGGCCCAAAGCGTGCCCTACGCGTTTCCAGCTGCACTTAGAGTCGGTTCTTGTCATGGCTATCAATCATGTAAGCATTAGCGTGGATAGATCCATGTCGGGGTGGAATTGTGCCGGGAATAAATCAATTCTGATCAGTCGGCAGGTGGCGCTCGCCGTTGTACTTTGTTGATAGCCATTGGACGCGAGCGCCCGCAAATTGATACACATTTCCTATAGCATCCACGAGCACGCGGCCGCGGAGGCGAACTGGAAGAGAAACGTGACCTAAATAGGGGTTGAGAAACGTACAATCGACGTCAGTATCGGTTTGCTATCAGAAATGAACGCTACCTCCGCGATAGGATGCTCGCTGCCGTCGTGCGCCACTAAACAACACTAAGTCCAGAGATTACCTCCCAACGGGGTAATCTGCTCGATTTACACTTATTCGCCAAGAATTACGAACAAATTCGGAAACTGTGAATATTGCAGTGCACATATATCAGCCCATCGAAGATCAAACTAACACAGTAAGAATTACATTCGTATTCACCCCTACCCCATACACAACAAGTCCAAATATGAAACAATGATGATTCTGCGTAGTCATCCAGTGCCCTGTTGAATAATTGAATTTGAAAAGGGCATACCTGACAGTTTGGGAATGTACACAAAGCGAAGTGGATCTATATTTAGATTGTAATCGGATTTGCTCTGTCATTTGCTGATTGACCACCATGGGCAATGCGCGCAAACTTCACGTTTCTAATCATAGCTTGATTGCTCCCTAGCGGTAATTCTCACTGCTATGTATTAGTTCTGCGCACTCTGATGTTTCAAGCTAAAATAGCCGCAATAATCAATACACATTTGCATAATTCTTAATCAGCTTGAGCGACATAGCTGCCCCTGATGAACTGCGCCATGCTAGCAAACGAATGCTTCCGGCAAATGCAATTAGGTAGTTTAGGCGTCGCGTTCAATTAGCACGTCGCCTGCGATTCAATCGTGGACTTTCCGCAAGTTGCTGGGACTGAGCGCAATCCTAAAGGATTGCAAAGCGAGCTTAATGCAATAGAAATTTGGAATAAACAAGGCGGTTAGTTTCAGAGTGGTGGCGGTCGTTGCCGGAAATTCGGACGCTGTGACGCTGAGGAATCTCAAGCCGGATACGCAGTATCAGCTCACAGTCGCCGCCATCTACGGCGGCAAGAAGTACAGAAGTCGCCCGATTGTCTTCCGCACCCTGGGTGAGTTGCGCGCCTCAATCATTTATCCAATTCGATTGCCTCCTGTTTACCACACAATAACAAGTAACACACAGTAACAATTTTGTATGTATTTGTATGTATGTATGTTTGTATGTATGTATGTATGTATTTGTATGTATTTTGTTACTTCGAGTTTCGGCCAAAAATAGCCAA
>JAOEHK010040582.1:0-23126 GCA_025447835.1 Labidoglobus nevermanni | reverse complement strand
AAAAAAAATTCCGTGGCAAGGAATCGAACCACCGACACTACCATAGCGAAAGCAAGTGCATAATTGCAAATTGTTTCTTTAAGTCCCAAGAAATATAAATTTCTGGATGAATAAATTAAATTAACATTCCCTGCTGTGAAGCATCACGCGTCCGTTAATCATTACAGCTCCCTGCAATTCCTAACCTCCTTAACCATTCATTTTTCATGGAAAATTTCCTGAATTTCAATCAAGCAACATATGTACTTCCTAATTTTTAGAGTTTTGATCTTATAATACTCAGAAAAAAAATTCGTGGCTAGGAATCGAACCGCCTCACAACCATAATGAAAGCAACTGCATAATTGCAAATTGTTTCTTTAAGTCCAAACAAGTTTGAATTTCTGGATGAATAAATTAATTTAACATTCCCTGCTGTGAAGCATCACGCGTCCGTTATTCATTACAGCTCCCTACAATTTCTAACCTCCTTAACCATCATTTTTCATAGCAAATTTTTTAAATTTCAATCAATCAACATATGTACTGCTTATTTATTAGAGTTTCAATTTAATAACATTTTGAAAAAAAATTCTGTAGTTAGGACTCGAACCGCCTCAGACTACAACGAAAGCGAGAGAATAATTGCAAATTGGTTTTTTCAATTGGCAACAAGTTTGAATTTCCGAATGAATAAAATAATTTAGCATTCCCTGCTGTGAAGCAGATTGCATAATTCCCAATGATGGCATGCGATTGAAGGTATAGTTTGAGGACAGAAGGAATTTCATTAAATATCATGAAGATTGAATATCTGGCGAAACGCAGATCAAAGCGAACATTGGATAAATGCTACAATTGTATTGCCGGCCTGCTGGTCGCCATTATTCATTCATCATTTAATTAATATGCAGGTATAAAAGCCGCGCACAAATGCGATATTAATAATGGACGCCATTTTTGAGAGCCTTTTATAAATCATCAAATATTTCGTGCGCGCTTATTGGAAATCCAAATGCGGCAACATTGTCCTCTGCATTTTCGCTGCAACAAATTCAAACTACAGAAGTTTGCATTTGAAAAAGTGCGGAAAACTCAAAATTACCATCAATTCTTGTAATTGCTAATTACTAACAATTGCGTGTGAGTTCTACGCCAATTGTTTCACGATTTTATAGATTTGCAGTCGCGATTATCTTCTGGGTGGTGCAATTAAGATGTTGTTATTGTTAGAAGAACAACGGAAATGCAACCAGTACGAATCTCTGCTCGATTGCTAATTGTCAACCGGAAACTGGTGCTCAAAGTAGCTTGGATTAAAAGAGTTTGGCCAAACGCGATACGGCATAATTTGTTATAAACAATGGCTGCGTTTGCTGCCCCTTTTTCGCTGCGGAATTCATCGAGCGTGTAACAACAAATCACCACACAAATTGCGCATTCATTCTTCGCCTTCTTGGACGCTTTCAGTCATTAGCATGTCGGCCGGAAAGGAAAACAATTGGCGAGTGCAAGTTGATGATGATCGGAGCACAAACATGCTGATAATTGAATTCCAATTTGCGGCGAAGCAGAGGATAGGCAAAAAGCGTGACATTGCGAATCGCGGTCGCGCTTCGTGGCCACGATTCGAACGCGAGCCGCAATAAAGAAACGCGTTGATGGTGTTCCAGCCGGCAGCCACCGCGTCCGCTGACAATTCTGCTCACTTCCGGCTGCGTTTCGTGGCTAATAGTGTCTGTCAACGTCGTCAACGTCATCGGGCCCCGAGTGTGATTATGTGCGCTACGAAGTCGTCAGAGAGCGTCGTCAATTTACGACGCGGACGCCATTAGCGCGTCGCCTTTTACGGCGTATAAATGCTAGATGGCAGCAGCGGTCAGCAGGTCGCTTCTTTCTATTGCACCGATTCGGCAAAGCGGCGATTAGCGTCCCTCTGGCGCATTGATTTGCAGCCGCTTGAGTGCGTCACGTGCCGCCACTGGCCGCAACTTGCGCAATGCGATTAATATACATGTGCGAATTGGCGCACTGCGAAAAACGCGACGCCGACAAATTTATGCTAATTGCGGCTGGCGAAATGCACTCCGCAATTGGATTTTAATATTTAAACGCATCCAGCCATTTCACACATTTTACACGCTCCGCCGGCCCGGCAATGATTAATTACGTCCCATTTAACTAATTCGCGTAGCTCTCAATCGCCGCATTCAACAATTGCATATTCATATCGAAACGCAGCTGAAAAATGCATCACCTTCGATGCCATCCCAGGGCGAATGGCATTCGGTCGGTGTCGCAATGCGCTCGAGTGCCGGAAGTGCGCGAATTTATCGCATTCGCAGGCCAAGTCAAGTGTCGCGTTGCGCCTAATAAATACGCCGGCCATGGCGGCGCGATTAGCATAATCACCGGCAATAAAACGGAAAGAAGTCGGCAGCTCGGCCGGCTTGCCGTTCCGCCTCGGGAGACGTTGCCATTTCGCACGGCTGCCACTCTCGCCGCAGCCTTCATGCCCTCCAGGTGACAGGAAGCGTCCTCCTGCTGCCGCTGACGTCACATTCTGCATGCATCAGCTGGTCCATCAGCTGGCATATCGTAGACAACCAGCTAACCAGCTCCAATGGCGTCCATCGCGGTTATCTTAGGTTATGGTTAACCGGAAATGCGATCAATTTCTCTGCCAGATGTCTTTCTTCTTGTAGTTGTGGACCTGTGCTGGATCTCATTAGGCGCGCACCTGATTCGCAAGTCGGATGATGATGGCATTAGTCATAAAGGGATAATGAGGCCACCTCAATCTCGGCCGCGAAATTTAATGCCGCGACGTATAATTACAGGTTACTGCATCACCATCCATGGCGCCGTGCTAGGAAGAGGATTTCATGCCTAAACATTGACAACTTAATAAGCAGCTCTCTGCTTGCGACACAAAGAGCTCTGCTATCTGCCTAAGCGGGCGCCCATTAAGTCCTTCGGATCAGCTGCCGACCTTTACATGCTGGGAGTCTGCTCCCGTATACGGCTTCTTAATTCCCGTCAATGAATGCGATGTGTATCTGGTTCAAGGCCTCCGACAACAAAACAACTCTAATGAGTGTCATCTAATGGCGGCGATTATTGATGCGACTTGTGTCCTCATTTCCTGATCGCAGTCACCAATAATTGGTAACCTCACCTTCAAATGTACGCCATTCTTCTCGAATGAATCGCCGCCGATTTAATGCCCACACCTGAGGTAATAGATTGGGATAAATTATACGGCTGCCATCTTGCCGCCCCAGCAGCAGCAGCAGCAGCTGATGGACAGGTGAGAGGGCCGGTGAGCGAAAAGGTGGCTGATAGCAGCAATCTATTGCCTCGGCGATCATCAATTTCACGTGCGGCCGCCGGCGCGCACGCATACAGGGTGTGCTCGCAACCACCTGAAGACGCCATATGCGCGCGCATAATTTCTGCAATTTCGCCACCGTGTGCAGCCGTCTGCCACGTGCGCACGCACCGCCCCAATTAACATGCCAAGTGCGTAATTGAAAGCATTTGCTGCCGGCGGCGATGCCGGAAAAGTGGCAAAAACGGCGCGGAATGTTGCCCACCTGGCATTCATTCCAATGCGAAAGAGCACTGAAAACCGGAAATGCATTTCATAGATTCGGATGCGTTCACCTGCTGCCCCCCGAGTCAGCAGCCAACGTGTTATTGATGTGCCGTGGGCGTCCTCTATCGGCCACCTAAATGAAATGACGTCAGCCTGCTGCTGTGCGGGTTGCCGTGCAATTGAGCAGCGAATGTGAGAATGTGGCCGGCAATAAAAGAAGAGGTAGTCGAGACGAGTCGCAAATGCGGCAGCATTTTTACGCCCGTCTTAAAACCGAAAACACGACACGTGCTAATTGAGCGACTTTATTTAGCACTTACCTGCGCATTCGGCGGTTTTTATCGCTGCTGGACGCCGCTGCGGAGGTCTCCAGGTTGGCGGCGTCAGCGCTCGGACCGGTCATTAAAAGCTCATTAAATATCGGCGGCCGCACTCGCCAAACCGCACTTTTCCCAATTCCGCCCGTCTCGCCGGCATCGTCGACCTTTTCTCCGACTCCACTTTGACCGTCTGGCTCGCCATTTATTTGCGCCAAACGCTTCCAATCACGCTCTTAGTTGCCTTAGGAGTCAACATTGCCAGGAGTTGCAAATGTTTCTCCTCGCGATAATAATCCCAGGAGTATGTGGAATAATTGTCATATTTCATTTCGATCGAATAATTTGTATTTTAGGCGTAAATCAAGAACATACCGACGGATTGATAGCTTCCTACTATTGATACTACTATTGATATACTATTGATAGCTACCTACCTACCTATCTACCTAATTACCTATTATTCTTCTATATATTATTCTACCAATCTACCTTTTAACTATCTATTATTCTACCTACCTACCTACCTATTCTATCTAATATTAGTTTCTCGGAAAAGACTTTTTCATTCTGGGTTTTGAACGCAAGACACTCGGTTCACACTCCGTTCGTGGGCAGCACAACTACGCACTAGGCTATCGAGGTTGCTGCGTTGAGAGTGTAAATAAGAGGTATTTAAGAGACACTCGACAACAGTTATCGGAAATTCGTTGCGTTTTAGAGCAAGTCATGTTCTTAAAGTGGTGAAAAGTAAACGTGATGATGTCTTCACTTCTTTTCGGCGTAAAATAACTTGATGAATAAATGCAATGAATTCGCTTTGTTTCGGCTTTGTATTTTAGGCGTAAATCAAGAACATACAGATGGATTGATAGCTTCAATTTCACGTTAACTCGGACAACATTACAAGACGGGAATTGATGTCGGGTTGCGACATACGCGAATTAATTACTGGTCGGTCGCATATGCCAACACGGCCAACTTTCATATTTTTCAGCGTTTTTCAATAACGCGCTCGCAATAAAATTTCCAACTAATTTTTTCGCGTTTTTTTCCGCCAGAAGCAGCATGCAGAGTTTGGAAACGCAGCAGTCGCATCGATGTTATGCCTTTGAAGTGGGCAATGTTTGGCTATTAAAAATTTTTAATTAAAAATTGCGCGCACGTTTATTTGCCTCTCGCTCCCGGATGCGTTCATGTCTGTTGTTGCGATGTGCGCGAATGCGGAAATCGCGATTCGTCGCACACCCTCCTCCACCCTCAACCATTATCAATGCGATAATGAGGTCTCGCGTATCTCCGCAAGTCTTCCCAGTGGCCTTCAGACAGGAAGCTCAGGAGTCCTTATGAGTCATGGCGGCGCAGGTTTTCAGCTTTCTTCGCAACGCGCACGACCAGACAATGCGAATTTGCGCGCCCGATGACTCAGCTGGCTGCCTCAGCTGTTCGGCAATTAATTATCGCGCGTTAGTCATCTAAGATTGTGCGAAAGTGCGCCGCATTTGCCGATGCACCAATTACCACCGGCCGTCTCTGTCATTGCCGGCGATTATTGATAAACGTCAGGGTTACGCGTTACTCACGCTAAACGGCGAATGCAAATCGCGCACAAATTGCAACAAAGCCGAAACAAAGCGAATTCATTGCATTTATTCATCAAGTTATTCTACGCCGAACAGAAGTGAAGACATCATCACGTTTACTTTTCACCAATTTAAGAACATGACTTGCTCTAACATGCAACGAATTTCCGATAACTGTTGTCGAGTCTCACTCAAATACCTCTTATTTACACTCTTAACGCAGCTGCCTCGGTAGCCTAGTGCGTAGTTGTGCTGCCCAATAACGGAGTGTGAACCGAGTGTCTTGCGTTCAAAACCCAGAATGAAAAAGTCTTTTCCGTGCAACTAATAATAGATAGAATAATAATAATAATAGAATAGGTAGGTTGATAGGTAGGTAGGTAAAAGGTAGATAGGTAGAATAATAGATAGGTAAAAGGTAGATAGGTAGAATAATAGGTAGGTAAAAGATATATAGAATAATATATAGAAGAATAATAGGTAAATTTAGGTAGGTAGATAGATAGGGTAGAATAATAGAATAGGTAGATAGGTAGAATAATAGGTAGAAGGAACAGAGAGATTAAATCAGTCCCAGGTAACTAGAACAACAGAACCAGTCAGTAGATAGACAAATTGGAAGTGGTCATACAAATACACTAAAAGTATGAAGGTCACGAAGGAACAGAAAGAGCTGGTGTTCTAAAATAGTCCCAGATAAGTGGAGTAACAGAGAGGAGTAGATAAACATTCCCAAATGCAAATTAGAAGATTGATGAGTGGTAGGGTTGACTAAGAAGGAATGCTACAAGTGCGTTGGTGGTGTCCTTGATGGGATTTTCGGAGTTTTCAGCCTGTGACCGTCACAGTCTGCGCATAATCGCGATGCCAATGGCGTCCATGCTTGTTAGGCTTTCAATTACACGTTGCGCTCGAATTGCAGCACACGTCGGTTGCATATGGGATGCGGAATGAATGGCGAATGATTGTGTTCGCGGGCATTCAGCATATCCCGGTGCCACGCACACGCTCGCTCCCACAGTGGTGATTAGGGCCGGCCGGGGCGCACTAAACTTATTGCGCGCGCTGCAATTAAATGCATGCAATAATAATGGCAATCGGGCGCGAAACGATGGGAACGGCAGACCAAGGCTGCTGATGAAATTCAATTCATTGCCCTAATAATGAGCATTTTTCGCAATTCGCCATCGCTCTCCTGTCCCTCATTCGGCTTCTTCGAAGCAGCCAGCGAGGGCGTGCATGACACAATTTATCGCAACTTTCTTGCAGAAAATTGCGAAAAAACGACAGACGGGATAAGTGCTGGCCTTGGTACAGTTCGCAGCAGACCGTGAAACCATCGAGTGCGATGCATTGGGGCGTATCGCGGCGGGATGCATTTTTGCGCCGCGTTTTCGGCAATTTGCTGGCGCGCTAATTGCGCGATATTTGCATGTAAGGAAGCTAACAAGCCCGCGATGCGCCCTCGCATGCCCATCGGCCACCTGATTAAATTTTCACATATTTAGAGCGCAATATCGCGCTGATTAACGCAACGAGCGCCGCGTCGCCATTAACCTAACCTGCCTGCCGCGGCGTGTTCTTTGTTGTTGCGCGAAAATTGCACGTTAGCGCATTATTAATGATGATGCCGGCATTAAATGGTTATATGCCCCCAGTCGGACATAACTGCTTGCATTGAGGCGCTCGTCCATGCTAGATTAAGCCATTTTTTCCATGTTTAACTAGTCGGCGCCGCTTCCATCCCGCTCACAACTCCCTGCGGATCCTCAGCCACCATTAGCGCTTCTTTTGTCCATTCTAATCCATTCTAATAGCGAATTTATTGATTCACTCTGCTCTAGCGTGCAGGATAGCGCTCTAGACTTATCGCTTTGTTTTTCAAATGTCTTCATTTATCTACGCCTCCAGCTGGTGTCTTGCATTTCCTCCACTTTTCCTCACATTATTCAATGTTACTGGAAATGAAGAAGAATTCTGAAAAATAACACAGTAAAATTGCCGCCACTAACTGAACGTAGTTTCTGACTTCTTATGTGGCAGTATTTTGAAATATCCGAAATGTTTGCAGAACTTTATCCCCGGTTCTCGTAGGTGAAGATGCAGAATAGAGGCATTATTAAGCTATTTATCCTCTCGATTAGCGCCTTCGAATTGGTGGTTATTAATGGCGCACCAGAGAGACATGTGTTAGGAGATTGAGGCGCATTTTAACGCATCATTTATATTGTTTTAATGCTGCAGTCGCAATGACGGCGTGTTAATCATTGCGGAGATAAATTGGGCACGTTTCGAGCGGAAAAGCGCCAAATTTAGCGCGCGCCGTTCATTTGTCATTTTTTAATTGAAAATTCCAGCCTAATGAATTTCTTTCTCTGGCATGCAGCATCCAGATTGAGGCATAGCATTAATCAGCAGCGAGACAAAAGCCGTTCGAGTACAATGCCATTTTTCCATCCGCATCCGGATTGTCAATACGCAGCCGGCAGCGTTTGAAACAATTGCATGATTTATGCGCACATGTAATCGCAACGGCACTTCGCAGCCGGGTAATTGCCGCACGAAGAAGCCGCGCGATTCGTGACGGCTGTTATCAGTGCGCTATCAGGGCGCGCTACCGAATTGAATGCGGCAAGATGCTGACGGCGAGATAACCGCTCAAATTGAATTTGTTTGTCATGCTAATGCGTTCGCATGGCTATTATTTAATGGCGGCTATCGCGGCCGGCAATCGATGTCGCTTAAGCCTGCAACAAAGTGCAATTTAATCAAGTCCATTCGACGAATGCGATGGTCACGCTTTGCGCCCCTCGCAATCGCACCGCCGCCATCAACATTGTGTAATTGTTCACAGTTTCGGAGAACTCATCGCAGTCATAACTCGGCCGGTTTGAAATTCGCGCCACGCTTCGCTACGCTCCCCTTTCGGCAGCTACCCAAACTATTGAGATTTAAATCGCGTGAATTTATGAAGACGACGAAGACTTGATGCATTCGATCCGAATCATTAATTAACAACATGGATTTCATACGCAAATCTACGCTCGTAAATAATATCCGAAGCCGGAAAGAATTAGCCGAGTGAAATTTATTGGCTGCGTGTCAAATGGCGGAATCATCATTTGTACGATTGCCTACAAGAGGGCGGAGGGCGTAGCGCGCGCAAATTGCCTGGAATTGATGGATTTCTTTGTTGGATCGAGTTAAAAACGGCGCGCGCAAACAAAGTGACAACAGCATCCACCCCGAAACGCGGCCGAATGACAAATCACACGCGTGCAATCATTAGGGACGCGACTTTCTTGATCTCGTCTAGAATAACAAACACTCGCCGGGTCTATTTAAAAGCGGCCAAGATGATGGAGTCCATTCAATCCGCCTGCTGCGTTATGACAAGATGCTAACGCGCGCATTTCGACAGCGACGATCAGCTCATTAGGGCGGCCATCATTAACGCCGCGTTGCCGAAGAAGACACGAAAATAGCGCGCGCGCATCCATCCCGCAATCCCACTTTTAGACGATGAAGACGCTAAATTCGGACGCAACTGCCAGCTTCATTATCATTCGCGCATTCTAATCCGCTCATTATCCTCGCGAATTCCATCGGCATATGGGTACCAGCTGTCTCAATCCGCGACGACGCACTTCCTCGTCGAAGTCCGAAGGACGTTCGCACAATTTGGCCAATTCATCAATGTCCCACGCTGCTAATTGAAATGTGGGTACCGCCATCGGCGTCTTTGTGACCAAGACGCGCATCAATTCACGGCTAATCGCAAGAAGATAATTGTTTGGCGATGGGAAAACCATCGCGAATTGGGAGCGCAGTCGTAAAGCAAGCAAAGACAGCGACGATAAATCTTGAGCTCGTATTAACCACGGCGTAATCGTAACAATAAAGCGAATGTCTCGCGAGCCTCATCATAATGATGATGATGATGGTGATGGTGCTGCTGGTACGTTTGCTGAATGCGCAACAACTGGTTGACCATGCCGAGAGAAAGACAGAGAGAGAGAGAGCTCCGTTTAATTGCCGTCCTCATAATTATGCGTTTTAATTAGCTTATCGCTGATATTAATGCGCAACAATAACGAGCCGAAAACATTAATGAGCTGCAGCGAAATGCTTTCAAATCTTCTGCATCTACCGAGAAAACAGCGGCGATAACGATCGGGGTCAGAATTGGTGTCGCTTTCTTTGTGGCTTCTTGCGATAAGGCATTTGTCATCGTGTGTAAATGAGTCGTAGAACAAATAGGCGCGAAATGGCAGTAAGACAGCTGTGATTGTCGTGTGGCAACTAAACAAACATGTTTTTCATTTGCAAACGCAATGAATCAGCACGTAGAGAGCGCTAGTTTTTATTTCTTCGTAAAAATGATATTAGTGCGATGATTAAGTGGCGCAATTGAAAAGTTTTAATGGAGCTAAATCCGCCCGATGGCCGTACGCATTGCGGCAAAGATTTACGATAATTCCAGGCGGCTTTGAGTTCATTTTGCTGGCGTATCTATAGCTCGGCGTCTAATTTCACGCGACGTACGCAAGGTGTCATTAATCAGGCAGCTGAAAGTGCGCGTGCAACTTGCCTATGACTCATATGAAATTTGCAATCGAATCAACGCGCTGACTCGCATGAATACCGCAATTTTACTAAACTTGTTTTTAGAACCACAATCGCCAAGAGTGTTGAGGCAACAATTGCTCCAACTCGCCACAAACTCAATATGTAATTCAATTCGCATTCGAATTTTGGCGCGTAATTTTGAATTTTTGAATTCACGACTTCTTGAACTGATCGAGGGATTGTGAAGGAGGAAATTGCGGTCAGTTCCATTGGAACGTGTTCATTGCCAATGGGTTTACTCGTTCAAGGATTGTGCGCTTCGCTGATTCCGCATGCTGATTGCCGGTCATTTTGCAATTTTACGACTTTTTGATTGAAACGAAAATTAATCACGTACTGCCTGCAACGATGCTGTAGTTAAGCCTGACCTTCAATTCATAAAAAGCGGCGATATCGCCACTATCATACGGCCAAAGCCGCCGAATGACCTTCCAGCTACGCTAATCACACGTTTCCATTGATTTCTTCACCTACACGATCACCAGGTGGGCAAATACAATTAACATAGAGAAAGTACTCATTGCTCATTAATTTCGAAATTTAACATTCATAATAGGTGGAGACATCTGTGAATGAAATATTTGTATTCGTATCAAATTAAAGATTTCATTACTTTCATTTTTCGTACCTTTACTGGTAGATGGCAGTAGTAGTTTATGATTTTTCCATGCGCTTATCATTTGAATTGCAGTGCAATTAGTTTCATTAGATTTGGCATTCCGCAGCAGAATGTTTTCCCACACTTAAATATTGTCTGCATATATGACCACTATATTAGGAGTACATATTTACTGGGGCTAATTTACATAACTACGTCAAAACACATAATTAATATTTCTCAACAATGATAGTAAGTGCGACGACGCAATTGGCCTATGTGGCATACGTTTGTGGCCACCTGCGTCATTGCACGTACTTCGATTCGATGTCGTTTTCCTTCTGCCGGCAATTAAAAACCGTGATGGGAAGCAACTAGCGTCTACCTGCATTATCAGCGGTGTTCAAATGTGTGTCCCTCGAATGCGTGGTCGGTGTGAGGACCAGTTGCGCGCCTCAGTTGCGCCTCGATTGCGATCTACAAGAAGCGTGTAAAGTTTCGTCCTCGCCGGTCAAAGTGTAGCACGTGGGAGGGCAAGCCATGTAATTGCCGCTATCAGCTCTACAGGTGCTCATCATGCTTTCCCAACTTGCTGCCATTTGTCTTCTGCCGTTTACCGTTGTTCATTTGCCTGTTCATTGTGCGTCTGCCGGATGGTGGGATGCGGGCCGACAAGTGCTCAAAATCGCCTGCGAAAAACAATGCTCGGCTCAGGTACGCGCAAGGAGCCGGTTTGTTTATTTCTATTTTTATCATGCTATGCGCCGTCTAAACCTTGAGTTGCCTTCTTAATTAGACTAAACGACGCTCGTAAATTGGGCCATGAGCCATTATCCTGTCCCACATTTCAGATTCGTTCAAACACAACCGGATGCCACTGCAACACATCATTGGATAAAGGTACTTCGCCACCAACTTGGCCTCATTACGGCAACGTGAATTTATTGTGTCGGGAAGCAGATATGATTGTATTGACAATAAATACGGAAGCGCAAGAGATTGCTACATATCTCGTTGAATATCAGCAACGCAATACAAACTGGACATTTCCGGCCATATTCCCGACAAATGCGAGCGATATAGTCATACCGCATCTCAGAGAGAATACTGAATACAAGTTTCGCGTATGGGCCGTGTCCCAATCAGGCGGGATTTACCATCCGATGGTCAGCACATGGTTGGCAACGAAGCGCTTCACTGATGCACCCCTTCCGGTCGCCAACATGACCCTATTGCGATACGAATATGCTCTCAACGACTATAAAGCCGTCATTTCCTGGACGCCTGCTTTAGGTACATGACCCTTTATGCTTCTTCCATAGCCAATACTTGTTCCTTCCACGCAGATAATTCATGCCATCATGACTTTGTGTGGTATGGAGCAATGGACACTTCAGATTACACGAATCTGGAAGTAGACATCGTAAGTCCCGAGAGGTATTCATTCGCGATCTCCTTCCAATTGGAATCCGCTTGCCTTCCAGCCGCATGAGCACACGATAACGATCGGCAGATTGCTCTTCAACAGCAGTTACATGGTGCTGGTGAGGACGAAGAGCACAGATTGGAAACAGGAAAGCGCCAAAGTGTCCCTACGACTAACTACGCCAACTTGCTTTAAAGTGCTCAAAAGTCTCTTGCATTGCGTGCCTGAAGCACCTTCAGGCATTCAAGCGCAAGAAGAGCTGATCCGCGCTTCGTCCATCCAGAATTCACAAGTCTATGACATCCACGTTAGTTGGCAGCAACCTTCTGCCCTTCCTGATTACTACATTGTGCACCTAAACACGTTTGCCGATGAGGAAACGCACGTTTTGAACGTTAGCGGGGTGAGCACGTGAGCCCTTTGGACCATCCCCCGATTGCGCATTGAACCGCATTGCAGATGTCAACTTCAGCAATCTTCAGCAATCTTCAGCTCGGCCTCCATTACGAAATCACGTTGTTCGCGGTCTCCCCGGCTGGCAAGAGCAACCCGGCCGAATTCTACAAGCAAATCAAACCCCAGCATGTCGCTTCCGCTTCCGGCAGTAACCGCTTGCTCCTGCTCTTCGTGGGCGTATTCTTTTTCTTTGTCTTCGTCATCCCGTTGCTGGTGTATGCTTACCGGAAGCTTATCAGGAGAAGAGCGGTCACAATTCGGGAGCGTCCATTTGAAGTTAGTGTGAATGCAAAGAGGGGAAATCCGTTTGAATTGATTTATTCGACAGGAATATGAATTGAAGTCTTCCGGTTTGGAAGAGACTGACAATGACACTGACGACCAATTCTCCGACAAGTACGACTGTTGGGAGATTGACGATAAATGTTTGACTCTGCAAAGTGTTCTGGGACGAGGAGCATTTGGGGTCGTCTACAAAGGATGTCTACAGATTGGCGAGGCCAAAAGTGCGGTCGCAGTCAAAATGTTACTAGGTACTGCTTCAAAGATTTGGATTGTTTTTGACTTCTATTGTGTTCATTGTATAGGTGACCACACAGTCGCAGATATACAAGACTTTAGGCAGGAGATGGATATCATGAAGTCAGTGGGTACTCATCCCCATATTGTATCACTAATTGGCTGTTACTCGAAAGGGCAACCGGCAGAATTGAAATTAATCGTGGAATATTGCGATCGCGGAGATCTCCTCACCTTCTTGCGTACTGCTTGGGAACAGTTTACAAACCAGTATGTTGGTCGTGATTCTAATATCGGAGAATACACATAGGTTTCCTGTTACAGATGCTCCAACTTTCAACAGCTAAACTCTAATATTATGGATGCCAACACAGCGGATAATAAACTTTACCTCCTTGGAGGTACTGACGAAAGCCTAAGGATTAAAGACTTAATTTCAATAGGTCTGCAAGTGGCAACCGGCATGGTAATGCAAAGACAAAGCAAACTGGGCATCGACAACAATTTGAATAGTGTGGTAATTAATGTTCCAGGAATACTTATCAAGTCTGCACGTGTTGCATCGGGACCTGGCCGCCCGCAATGTGTTAGTATGTGAAAATGGAAGTGTGAAAGTGTCGGATTTCGGCCTGAGCCGGGATGTATACAGAGAGAATGTGTACTGCAAGACCAGTTCGGGGAAGCTGCCGATTCGATGGCTGGCATTGGAATCCCTTACTCATCAAGTGTACACCACCCAGACTGATGTGTGGTCATACGGAGTGCTTCTTTGGGAAGTCATCACACTTGGCGGCAATCCATATCCCGGTGTGCAAACGCATGAATTGCTCGATCTCTTAATAAGAGGATACCGAATGCGTTGTCCTTCCAATTGCTCCGACAAGTTGTGAGTATCATTGTATTGAAGGGTTCAACATTTATCGCATGAAACCTATTACAGATATACGATAATGAGCAGCTGCTGGGAAGTGATACCCAGTGACCGGCCGAGTTTTGCTGAAATTCGCCACGCGCTCGATGAGATACTCGAATCCACGTCCGAATATTTAAATTTGAATCTATGCAATAGTTTGAAACACATGGACGACGACGTGAAGACCCTATCCTCGCAATCGATGAGCTTTTCATCCGAGCGATATGTGAAAGCTTTCGACTGATAACAGTTTACCGTCGTTATTACAGTTGAATGTTAATGGCGTCCTGTTAGAAATAAATCCATCGAATTGATCGTTTTATTCGCTTAGCATATTAAAATATTTCATACAAATATCTTACATTATATTACACAAAAAAGGATTCATGAGATGCAATAAGAAACGGATTGATTGCGCTCCAGAAAAACAAAGCCTGCTGTCAATCTATAGACATAATTCATAATTATCTTACAAGTTGCAAAATGGAATGTTGCGCATTGCGAATAGGATTCCATTGTAGGTGGACTGAATACATTGCGAGATCGTCAGATTCGGTCCGGCGCGAAGGAAACGCCGTCTTTGTCGACTGGAGGTGGTCCGGTCACGATTTTGTTGCTACTTGGTCCTTGTGTTAGGTAACCAGCTGAAGTTGGTGTGCCAGCTAAATGAAATATTCCTAACTATACATTCCAATTGACTATTATCTATCATCAAGAGCATACCAGTTAGATAGCCAATTGTAGGTGTGCTCGATATGAATAGATCATGCTTCTGGTCTTTGTAATCGCACCAGACCGAACTTTTATCCAATATTGAGCCCACCTTGTCACCGTAGCTTAAACTGCGCGTCATAGACTTGAGCGCTTTAACGATCTGAGCTTTGGTCATTGCTGGATTCTCAGCAATGTCCAACCGCCCATCGAGAAGTTCCAAGAGGAATGGCACAAAGTCCACGTCCAGCGCTTGTTTAACCAACTGGTCCTGGTTGGTAGAGAATAATCTGTGCAAGGTCTCACAAGCGACTGGCACCATATCTTTCCGAACTTGCATTGCTTGTTTCAAAGCGTGCATGCAATCCGTTTGAGCAATTGACGTTATGCAAATCTGGAAAGATTAGCTTCTTATGAAAATACCCGCTATTCCAATTCCAACATGAAACTCACTGTGCTATTTGAAAGAGCATGCAGAATTTGAATAGATGACTTAGGCACGGAGAGTTGTCGAATATTGGAGCCCATTTGCCTACACAATCGTGGAATGTGGCCCAAAGACGGGATACTATCCAAGAGAGCTGGTTGGGCCTGCAGCAGACTGCAGAGCGCAGTGGTGGCCATTTCTAGGAAGTCCACATTAGGTTTCTCCTTGGCCATCAATGTTAAACAAGTTTCCATCAACTCCGAAAGGAATTCCTTGGGCTTGCGAAGCGTCCACGTCGGATTCGAAATGAATATCCGAATATAAACCCCAGCAACAACATATTCATTCGGATGCGCAATTGTAGCAATCCCATTGCTATCTGGAGGCTTCCATAGCAGAGATGGGTTTTGGGCTTGTGCATATTGATGTCTTAACAGTAGATAAACATGAATAGAAATGGCAGGACAAATATCCTGCAATTGCAACTTACTCGCGTCGCAATTTGGCCACTGTGCCACAAATGCGATCCTTGGCCTCCTGATTCCAGATCAATTCCGGGTGCTCGTGTTCATTTTCAAACATACTTACGGATGTTTCCGCACTATCTCGCATAGCATCCGCAAAAATGGGAGGTAAGAATATGGCTACAGTCAATCGGACCTTTGGCCCGACAAGTTTGTCTGCGCTCATCTTTGCAATTAACGAGGCGCAAGTCTCGCGAATTTGCAAGGTGGGCGAGTTGCAGTAGAGATCCAAGAGGTAAATAAGAGCGCCTTTAGTAAGCGCTTCCTTGACGAGCTTCGTCGTAGACATGAGGGCACAGAGAATGTCCAAGATCTGCGATTGATAGTCCTGAAGCGCATACAGAACCAGCAGGAGTTGCCCAATGACCTCAGTTCCCGCAATATCGTTAACACATTCATTATTCTGAGTGACTATCGATATAACATGCAGAGCTGATTTGGGAATTGCGCTATGGGATACATTAAGGAAGTTGAAAATCAATTGAAAATGGCCAATGCATTGCAACTCAGTGCCCGGATTGTTCTGGATAAGATGCCTCAACGCTGTAAATGCCATTATAGTATGTTTCAGTCGCGTTTCGATAGTCACCGAAAAGGCAATGTTCACCAATTCGCGAATATGACGATACTGCTCTGCTAAGAACGACAATAAATCAATGGCGAAACTCTTAGGGTTGGTTAGGTGGAACGTCGGCTGCAAGTTATAAATGCGCACGAAGATTCCCGCAATAATAAGCTCGTCTTTGTGCGCCGAATACGCAAAGACGGTGTTATCGATTGCCAGCATTGCTTCATCGCGAGCTTGACTTTGAATCTCGAGGAATTCGATCAATTCCGAGCGAGTGCCATTGTTCCAGATCAAATACGGATTCTCGCTGTTGCTGTTCATTGTTTTCAGAACCTCCCCAGCGTTGCCCAAGCTTAATTGATTCGCTAAGAACGGCGTGAGAAGCGTTTCCAAAATGTTTTTGGTAATCGCGTTCTCCGGAGATTCGTCCTCGCCTTTCAAATATCCGCCCAAGCGAGCGCAAGCCCTCACAGCTTCCTTGGCCAGTTGGTTACTGACTTCCTGCTGGTTTTCAGTCTCATTCTTCTCAACGCCACCCTCGTCCAAAGTATAATCGTAGCTGAACATGAACAGCAGTAGATGCCACAATGCGCCAGCTTTCAAAAGCTGCATTTGCAGAAGCGAGTCGAGGGCGAATGCGCTCACGCATTCCGTCGCAATGTAGCACAAGCGGGTGAGTTTCTAGAATTGACATTGCATTGGAAATGGATGAATAATGCTAGCAATCATATAGGATCTCACTTTAAAGTACAGAATGCGACAGAGATCACGAACCAGCTCAGGCATTTCAATCAATTTCTCGCGACATCCCGCGAATTGCGCAGCAACGCTGAAACACTTGGTGATGTGGCTTGAGACTTCTGCACAAGTCTCATTTGGCTTCGACGAGTTATTCACGACGCTAACGCATCGCGAATAAGCTTCGAGAAGAACCTCCAGACCACCCTCGCGGCGCAGCTCTTCTGCATTCAACGCTGAGCATTGCACGGTGTGATAAGCGAGCTCACACGCAGCAGTAAGAAGCGGAGCTGCTTTCGAAAAGAGCTGATCATCCATCGATTCGATCTGAATGGTTTTGATTAGTTGCGGATATCCAGCGTACTTGTACGGTTGCAAGACTAGAAAATGGGGCATTTTGAAGCATCAAAGATCATCTAATAGAACAGATTATTACTTTCTGAGTATCGATCAAATAGTATGCTTTGTGCTCTTAAAACCAGGACAATGTTATGCGGATTCGGGCCATCCCTCCAACTGCTTCGACTGCATAAGAATTCATACGCCTGGTTCACTAGTTCGAAATAGTCGCGACCCTTTGGATTCTTATCCGGATGGTATTTCGTCGCCAACTTATAGTACGCTTTCCGGATTGTAGCCTCCTCCGGCGTGCCTTCCAAGCCGAGGCTTTTGTAAGCCTCCTCGACCGTCATCGACGGCGGCTTCTTCTCCACTTCCGCTTTCCACGCATCCAAGATATCCTTAAGTAGCTTCACTGGCTCCGAAATCGGCCAATCGGGGAACTTGCTGGTATCGCAGAGATGCCGCAGATAGAAGATATTGCAGAACAGCTCCCGCTCCAGTTGCGGATATCGAATGGCAGGTATCTGGATGTAGCTGTACTTTGCCATTGTGTGGCTTCGCAGCTTCGGTGAGAAGTCGGCGATGTGCGCCGATATTTTCTGAATCAACAGCCGCCGCATATCCGAGTTCCAAATCGCTTCGGGCGTATCGAATTCGCCCAGAAAGATTTGCGCGAACTTTTCCGCGCCATGATTCTCCAGGTAGTAGACCATTGCTTCGGGCAGGAGATGTCCCAGAATGCTCCGCTGCATGATATCAGTAGCAGACTCATCCGCTTTAAATGCTTGCTTCATATGCGTCAATTGCAGAAATCGAGCGATTGGCAGCACATTGCTGCCAGTGTACATAAGTATAAAGTAAAACACGCCTGTTGAATAAATCATTTTCATTTCCGGATTATCCTGCAGTACATCGTTCAGCAGGACGGCGACCTTTTCAACAAGAACCGGATCGAAAGTCAACAACAATTGTACGAGGTGCGACAAACTCGCGCGATCAGATAAAAGTCGCTTGACTTTCGGAACCGGCCTTATGATGGCATCATCCTGGTCTCTACTGGGGAAGTAGCTGCACATTTTGATCAATACACTTAAAATCATGCTGGCCAGTTCGGTTTCGTTGTAGTACGGATTACCAGTAGCCATAAGGTACCACTTGAGCTGTGGTAAGTTCACAGCTACCTTCCACGCTTCCATTCCGACCGCCCAGCACTTGGTTTTCCGGTTGATTTTGCCCTCGTTGAACAACTGCTTTATTTTCGCGAAGCTAAACGGACCCAGAGTTTCCGGCATTCCAGATTGCTCGTTGTTATAGTACCATTCCCTTTCGGAGTCGGCGCTTTGATGCGGACCGGCTTCGATAACATTTGTCTGATTCGGGACCATCGCGCGCGAGGTATGCAGGTGCGCTAATGTTAGGATGTCGACAAGAGTCTTGATCCCGCCGGCTTCGAGGATATCGTGGACGTTTCGGCGATGCAAGATGAGCTTGTTCATGAATAAGACAATTTGATCTCGCTCGGATCTATCGAAGCATCGCTCCAGCATGCCCGTCATGTACTTGGTGTCGCTGAAGGGCCCGATGTCTTCGAAGTATCGTCCATACACAATCGACATGGCTTGCAAGCACATGCACTTCATTTCGACCTTGGTTGTGAGCAGGAATCGATGATACAAGTCATTGAAGAACTCGTAGGACTTGCGAATGGGCGAGTCGTCTGCATCATCAATCTCCAGCAGTAGTCGCAGGTAGTAGTCTCCGATCTTCACTTCGTCGACCAAGCATTGGTAAGTGAGCTGAAACTCTTGATGATTCCATGCGACTAGCGCGGCGCCAGCGAGATCTCTATCCGACGTGAACAATTGGATCTCCTTCTCCAATGCAAGCCGCAGCTCCTCGCGAGTCTTGTGATTCCAGATCAGATTGGGAACGGAATGGTCCTGCCCGAATTTCCAATAGAACAGCTTCCAGTTAGCTTCGGCCTTGATCCGCTCGCGCCTCCTGCGTAGCACAATCGGGCGATCTTTCACCGACTCTTTGCGCTCGTTGACCTGCCCCATCTGGACGCCCCAGTGCTGCTTCGCCAGATTCGTGTAATGCTCGACCTTCTTCTCGACGTTCCGCAACTGCTTCTCAACCGCTTGCCAATTCGCACTCCTCTTCTGCTTGCTTGAATGATCCTGCGCCATTTTCAAGTTGTCTCGGTGAATCAGCATTTCCTGCTCGGTGACCGAGTCGGGCACCGTTTCGTTCGAGTCCAGAAAGCAGATCAGACCTGAGGGCATTATTCGGCGCAGCAGCCCCATTGCGGTGGGATTCCCCGTCACCCATAGTCCAACCAAATGTCGCGATAGTTGGCGGTGCGTTAGTAGCCGACTATCAGAGCCCATCGTGTACATGGAGGCATGAAGGTGCCTGGGCAAGGCGCCCTCAGCCAATGCCAGTGACTGCATTCGCGCTGCGACTTCCGCCTCACCTTCTTCGATCAATGCGCGCATCACCAAGCCGGCGCCTTTGACGATCGCCATTGAAGGGTGCTGAAAAAGGCGGAAAAGAATGCGACCACGGTCTGCGACCATTTCCAGCAACACATCGAACTGCTTGCCCTCCGTGGTTTCGCTGTACGGGACACAGAGGGCAAATGTGAGAAAATCAAGCATTGCGGAGACAACGAGAGCTCCCGTATTCTGATTCTGAAAGAGAAAATTGGCGCAATTCATCCGAATCCAAGCGCAAACTTATAAATACGCACAATATGAATAGCCCACATGTTTAGCAAACTATCTAAGAAGACCTTGGTCTGCAACAGCGACGATTTATTCAGCTGCTCTTGCCTGAGATCGTATCCGTCATGTGTGGGATGCATAAATGCGCAAATCACATCAATCGCCGCATATGTGACCCCATAATCATTGCGCTTCAAGGCAGTGACGACTTTATTGCCAACGGCTTCACGAAACCTAAACCAATCATGAAATGAGGCGACGAATCGGAGAGAACATTAAGGCGTACCCCGATACTGATGTAAAGGCGGCATATCCGACTTTGGTCGCTGTTAAACGGCGCAGAGCCTGAAATTGCGCCTCTAGCTCAATATTGCTGATGGCAGCTTGATCGCCATCCTTTTGGACTAATGCTAATAGAGCGCTGGTTATAATCTTGTCCTTGTTCTCCGTGAAGATGCCTTCCTGCACGCAGTGCAAGAGACCACTGTAAGGCGCGTTGGCGTTGAATCTGCGCACACATTCGGAGAAGGAATGCTTCGCTGGCGGGTTGTGCAGATACTTGACATGCAACAACTCGGTTTCCTCGTCCATGGGTAAGTGCAGAGGGCCGAATCGAAGGCCGCGTTCTGTCGGAATCATCGAAATGTGGACGTCGCGATTGCCGGACGCGCGAACCCCGTCCAGCAACGAAGCCAGCAAGGAATCGCGATCTGTAGCCGTGTACGTGCGAGTCTGGCCGTTGATGTACTCAATGTGAAACAATTGCGGATTCTCATTGTTGCGCACCAATGCGAATATGTCAGCTAAGGGCCTTAGAGTGCAAATACTGTACGTTTGCGGATCCCTTTCGAGCAGACAAGTCTCCGAAAGGCAAAGTGTGCGACGTAGAGGCTCCTTATGGCGAGCTTTATGAATTTTGTAAACGTGAAATTCTGAGACGGATGTTTGATGCTCATCCTCACTACAATTGCTTTCTGCATTCATTTGGGATGCATGAACCCGCAGAGAACGCACCTGAACTTCCCGAATCGCTGGCATTGGAAATCTTCGAGCGTAATAGGGGTGGGCAAGGTGCGAATGACGATGCCAAGGTTTTCAGAGGACGAATCAATGATCTTCTGCTTTATCACCTCCGAATTGTCGGAGGCGAATAAATGCAGGCGACCAAAACCTCCGCAAACGATTGCGAAGCCGCCGGGATAATCGGACACCATGCAAATGCCTTCAAAGTCCTTAAAGGAGTAACTTGCTAGCACGTTATTGGTGGCTGGATCTAACTGATCCAAGGAGTAAGGTGTCACCTCCAATATTACGGGCAAACGAATATCTGACCAGTGATGCTTGTAAGCGTGATATCTCTGTCAATGCAAATTCAGCGTTCCTTTGGTTCCTAGGTAAACGATACCACAATCAAATAAACTGGAAACAACTTACATAAAAGCTCTTTGGCTTATCTGCGAATAAATGGCGATACTTCAACGCTTCGGTTAGTAGGATCGCCCTGTACTCGGATAAAAAGGTCATCGTATCCCATTTGCGGTCTCTCTTCCCAGTGATTGCGAATTCGTTGCTAACTCCTGGAGCTGTTATGGCTTTGATGTCGCTATAGATCCATTTGTTGGTAACTTCTAAGGTGCTGGGGTGATATGTTGATATTCCAAGTGTGCCGATTGAGAATATTCGTTTGTATCTAAAATAGTCACGCAACATGCAATCTACGTTCAGCATTTGCCACGATTATGCGATTATGATTAATTGTTTATGCTAGAAGCGCAACTAAAGCAACAAATATCTAGATTTCCGCAAACACAATGCGATTACTTACTTTCCTTTCCAGCTAAGTTTTGTAACGTAGAAACACGCCAAATCTTGATTGTCTTTAATGGATCCCATAGCTCAGTTATCCTGCAAGATTATTGTTAGATTGCAAGCATCAGCAGATGCTGACTTTGCAGTGATATGCACAATTTACAAATATAACAACACTTCTTCAAGAAATTGAAAAAAAAAGATGCAAAAGTAATCACAAATTACTTACCTGGAATATAGACCGTTGAGCATGAAGTAATTCCACTCTCATTAACTACAAATTTGCATAAACATGACGAGCATACTTTCCAGATAAAAAATGAACTGGAAGAGGAACTAGCAGAGGAATATTGTCCGGAAATAATGGGAGGTTGTCGTCAGCTGATCCGAGTGTTGCATATTCCGCCATCTATGCGACTTCAAATAATTATTAGAAAATCTCCGGAAATATTTATTGAATAAAATCAAACGCTAGATCCTCCAATAGTTTACAAACTATATATCACATGTTGATAAGAAGCATTACATTAATCTCTTAGTTCAGATCTAGTTTGAAAAATAGTTTCATATACAGTGACGAATTCTTTTATAACAAAAAGACGCTTGATTACATAATTTCGATATATTTATTGGTCAAATCATCTGAATAATAATAATAATAATGCTCCTGCATTGCAAATGCTATACATGATCATTGAAAAAAGCCTCTGCTTCAATTACATAACTACCATGTCAAATATTCGAGAAAATTTTAAAATATTGGTAATAGCGACATTCATCTAAACCAGTATTTCCTAATCTTTGTTGCTCTGTAGACCCCTTAGCGATACTATTGATTTTCATAGCCCCTTAATGTCTAATTTTGTCGTTTTTCCTGATAAGACCCAGGGTATTCCCCATGCTTGTCCGTCAACATTGTCAGGGGAATACATCATTACCAGTCTTGGGGTATTCCCCACTTATCCGTTGGCCACGTTTTCCTAGACATGAAACGGGACAAGTACGGGGAATACCCGTAGGCCCGTTTTCTCTTGCCCATTAAGCGGCGTTTTTAACTAACAAGCACGGAGAAAACCCTGGTAGATTTTCTGAAATCCTACTGCACCCGCTGCTCAAATCTCTGGTATTCCCTGTTCTTATTTGCTGTATGGGCCTCGGGTTGGCTATGCCTGGTCTATGAGATTTGGCGTGACCAGATGACTCCCCACAAGAATAGTCCGCACACGAAAACTTCCCACTCCCATCTCCCCACCAGATTACCGC
>JAOEHK010040251.1:0-23201 GCA_025447835.1 Labidoglobus nevermanni | reverse complement strand
AGTTAATATCTGTAAGGGCTAATTAGCTGTTTGTATTAACTTTAAATAATAAATAAATAAATAAATAAATAAATAAATAAATATACCCTGATATATACCCTACATAGTGATATACCCTACAATGTGACTATATAGGAAGCTGGATACAAAGGATAATAACAGGAGCTCATGCCAGTCAAGCCTAGCATCTCGGCTTTAGATCACGGCGATTTTTACCTAGAACCGAAGTCCAGTCTGGTCGAAGATTGCGTCTCGGCATTCCATCTGCACTGCCATCTAGTAGGAACTGATTGAGATTGGGTTGGATAGGATGGTGACCATGCAAATTTCAATGATTTGGATTGGGAAGTTCAGAGACAGAAAAGGAAAACAAGCAAAGAAAGCACGCGGTCCACAAAACTATGGTGCAGACCTAGGAAGGAATGGCGTATAGCTAGAGATTATCCAGGATGAGATGAAACAGGCTTGCATGATATACCCTACCACATGATGAGTAAACGCGTCTCTACAGCAGCCATCTTGATAATGGCGGCCTTCCGGTGGCACTGAAAAATGCGTAAATCTTCTTTAAATCTGTATTTAAAGAAGATTTACGCATTTTTCCTGTGAAAGGGATGTAAAAGATATGCAGTCCAGCGGTGACAGACCCAAGGGTATTCCCAGTACTTGTCTCGCGTAGTATTGAGATATTTTCAAGTGGCCCGCGAATTCATTTGGGTTGGCTGTCCCTGATTTAGATGATAGATAGTGAAACAAAAAAAAATCAGCATAGTGATCACATGCGGCCTAGAAATTGTTACTGTTGTCAATTAAAATTTCATATCTCGTTTAGGTCGGTCTGTGAATATTTGCAATAATTTCGAGTAAATTTCGATCCATCCAAGCCCAATTCCAACTCAATGGTACAAAGAATATTGATTCGACGTGAATTGCTACTGGCCAAGGTGCAGTGAGTTATCATTCGGTTCGTATTGAATATTGGGCACATTTTCCGGCATTCATTATTGTCATTTTGGTGCAACGCGGTATGTTTTTCTAATTTCTAATTGATAATGGATGATTACATGGCAAGAAAACACGCATTCTGGAAACGCAAAAGGCGATACGATGTAGTTGCTGCAATCACTAATCAAAATTCTATTCCAAGCTCCGAGGACAAACGCGCATCACGGCTGCTCACAGGTCCAATGAGCACAATTCTAGAAGAGACCTTCACTCCCCAGATTCGAGAAATAAATCAAAGCGTGAATGAATTGCTCTACAATTTCAATCGCAAATTTTCCAGTTGCGATTTCATATACGACAGCAACCATACAATTGCAGCTGCAAGTAGTATTAGCAGTAAGGATTCAGTCGTATCGCACTCGTCGGATCCCAGTGCAACCTCTCATGATGTGGAAAGCATAACATTTTGCAGTTCAAGGAAATCCCACAGTTTTCATTTCACGATGGCCAAGAACGCCGATTCGGATATGATTGATTTGGAGATTCCAAAGTTAAGTCATCATAATTGCAAATCACGGAAAGCAGCTACATTTGTCGCTAATGTCCTAACAAAAAAGTCCTTCAGTAATAGCAATATCTACGATCAGCCTTATGCAATTATTCCTATAAAGTTCGGCAAGCATAAAAGCAGACCAATTAAATGCGGATCTGCGACCAAACAGCACAAAATACATATAGCGGAAGAGGCCATCGAAGACAAGGAGAGATTAAATAAGGAAAAGAAACGACATTCAAGACAAGCGGAGAAGCATATTAAACACAGGCATATGGGCAAAAAACACTCGCCAGAAAATTACGCCGCAGAAAATGAACTTTACATGATGCTGCACAGTTTTCTGAGGAAAAATTTGGATCTCTCTGGTAATGTTGTTTGCGATGCCGGCGATAACAACAAAGAAAAGAAGAAGCGGAAGAAGAATAACGGAATCCATGGTAACATTGAGAATGACGATCAGCTACGAATACATCTGGAAGACCAGGCAGAAAAGGGAAGAACAAAGTCTCCAAAGTTACCTCGGCGAAGTGAAATACGGGCCAAGGAAAAACTGCGAGAACACAAACATAAAGATCACGGCGATTTGCCTGAGGATCCAGAAATTCACATCAATTATCTAATTGCTGATCAAGAGACTAAGGAGGAAAGAACTAAGCGAAAGAAGTACAAAGGGATAGAGAAACTTGAAGCGGATGTGCTGAAAAAACCACGAAGACAAAATAGTTTCATACGTATTAAACACTCCATCATGCAATTGGCAGGGTTAGGCAAAACATCGGAAAGAAAAAAGAGTAAAAGCCGCAAACGTAGTAAGTCCCGAGATAAACCGATTCTGGACATACATGAGCAAGCTCTTGCTGGACCATCATTCATTGCCGAACATAAGCAGGCAAAGTGCACTCATAAAGACAAAAAGGTTTCACAAATGCAGCAGTTCCTGAAGCATGATATCGTAGACCTACAGAATATATACACACATAGTTCCCTTCCGGCTGAAAAGAAACCTCGTCCAACCATAACTTTAGCAGAATTGGGATCTCTAACAATACCACCGTTCCAACAAAACAAGAACGCAAAGAAAGAACGTAAACAAAAAGGGCATTTAGTAAAAGAAGCAAAGGATATTCCAGCACCTTCAAGATTTCAAGATACTGGAACAATGCCTGCGAGCGGCTTATGCCGGGATGAGCAAACTTTATGTGATGGAGTAGAATGGAATTCAGCACTGACTGGCGAAGTACTTCAGCACAATGTTTCAGTAGTTGCTGATATTAACATGGATGTGCCCAGACCTGTAACCCCGGCAGATCAGAAAGGCACGATAATCTCTTGTCATGATTTACATGATACGACACAGATTTGGAAAACTTCATTGTCTTCTTTCGAAGAAATGAGTAATGTAGTGATTATTTCCGGATTTGAATCCGCCGAAGAGAAATCGGCAATATTAGAAAGTCGTGAACACGCTATAAAGAAAATTCAGCAAATGAAGGGCTCCAATTACCATCAAAACCAATTTCAACAAATTGTCGAATCCCTTTATATGCGACCTATGTTTCATAGTTGCTCAGGAATATCTAATTTAGACAATAGAAAAATTAAGAACAAAAGTATCAACACCGATTTTGTATGGGGGGATGACAGGTTGAATATTCAATACTACAAACATGGAATCAGAAAACTGAAGCCGCAAAGATCCCGAACGCGCAAAACAGTTTTTAAGAAATTCTACAATACCAAGTTTGTTAATTTGAATAGACGACATAAGCCGTATCAGTATATGACTCAGTATAGTGATGCAACAATAGATGAGCCAGATACTAGTATCAATAGTAAATCTACAAAGAAGAGTAGGATTCCGGTGTTTTACCATGAGAAATCTAGAGAAAAAGTAAAACATGCGCAGACGTATGCACATTACTCAGAATTATCCTGCACCGTTGACTCTGAGGGTCGCGAAAAGATGCGAAGTCGCATACCTAAGCCAAAGTTTGCCAGAAACTTGCGCACTATGAGAAGAGCGAATAATACGGAAGAAAAATCAGTCCGTATCATCACTCCAAGTATGATCTTTGATGGGTTGCAAATTCCAGATGCCGAATTTGGTATACCTCTTGGCAAACAAAAGGAAATCGTCATTTTGGACAATGAAATAATAGAGTTTATAACTGATTCGGAGACTGAATTCAAGTCAGAACCAAATCAAACATTTATGAGCGAAACGGTGGCCCATAGTACGACTATGGAGGACAATTCCATCGTTGACATTACGTGCACCTGGAATGGCTTTGAGGATTTAATGGCACAGAAAGATGCAGCCTCCAGCAACTTATCGGACTTTACGAATATCGAGCCCGTAGAAACATTGATAATTCCAGAATCGGGACCGCAAATGAAAACGACATTAGCCATAGATGAACCTTTACTTATTCAGTCCTCCATAAATACAGAGGAAGTGAAAGTAATTTATACAAAGAATCGTGATCTAACGAATATTAAGCCAGGCGCAGGTAACGCGGATGCAAATAAAGCTTTGGCATCTGGCAAGCTGGATAAGCTGGATAAATTGCGGCGTCTCGAAACCAATACCACTATAATCGTCAGTTTAGCCGATTGCGTTGTTTCGCCAATGCACGAAGAAAGAAAGCAACAATTGCGATTGCAAGATGAGATTTGCGTGATTGCGTCTCGCATCAATATGACTGAATGTATACAGACTTCCATCGATCCCGATCAGCAATCCGTGTCCCTGCAAGTGTTGATGCCGATGAAGCACGTTGATACGAATACATCGAATACGACGATGACGACCTTCTCGCGTGTATCCAGAAGGTCCCATTTGAAGTCGCACCTTCCCTTACGCATCGATCGTCCTCCGAAGCTGCCCTTGGCGCAAACTTATACGTTTCCAGTCCAAATCGATTTGAACAGATTGAACGACCGTCAAACCGGTGGCGAAAGTGTAAGTACGTAGCCCGCTACTTTAGTGACTGAATGAAAATAACTAAGCATTTCCTCTTTCAGAATACTGTCGCCAAACCAATTCCCGATCCGCTAAAATTGCAAATTACCCTGATTGTCTTAGACAAAACATAAACTCCTTGTATTTTCGAAGTAAGTTACACGCAGAGGCGATCCGAATGCGTTCGAGTAAACAACATAAACCATTTTATAAACGCTGGTGGTCGGCTTTGCGGAACAAAAAAACAAAAATTCAAAAAACATTAGTAGATAGTTTCCATTGGAAGTCGAAATCTGAGGAGTGGAGTATTGAAAACCAAATGAGGCCTGAGATGGGCATGCTGGAATTTACAACCACCGATATGTCAACCCGGAGCAGTAAAAACGACTTCAACATTCTCTGTTACAAATCCAACGCAAGAAATCGTGCCAATTATAAAGTGGGCCATTTTGATACGGACATCGAAAGTCATCAGGCATCAAATCTCAAAGTCAAAACGAAAATAAAATCTAGAAGGAAAAAGACAACGCCCGAAAATAAACGGAAATCCGTGGACGAAGATATGTCCTTAGAAGAGAATTTGATGGAGTTGAATCAAAGTTCTGGCCAAATAATCTTTGACATTCCCGCAATGGCAAAGCACGAACATTCCGGGAGCATAGCACTTAAAGCTCGGGAAGAAGTACAAGATCAAAATATGAATGAACATGAAGATGTACTTGGAGTGATAAATCTGAGTATAGCAGACGCAATTAGAGAAAGGGATCGTTTAGTTTCGATGGGAAAGGGAGAAGTTGATAAAAACCTGAAGGAATTGAAGAAACAGGCCGAAGAGAAGCGAGGGGATTTTCATTATATTTTTACGCCCATCGTTCGAGGCGAATATGGATTGACGTATTATAACTTTTGTTCTCCATTACGTAACTACGACTTGAATAAGGAAAATCTCAAAATACTGACACCATGCGTCAAAGGGCAAATGGAGAAAGCACCAAAAGTACAAATAACTCGTGATACAAGTATTGATCCAATACTGACTATGGTTCCATCTCATGATTGCGTAAGTACTATTTCAATTGGAAACAATTATATTTGTATATGATATGTATATTTGTCTAGTGTTATCAAAATCTCCCCCAAGATTTTCACGATAGGTTTGTAACTTCAACTTTTCGAAAGTTGAAATGGATCATTAACAACGTTCTTTTTCCCAAGATTAAAAAAAGCTAAAACGCATTATTACGGCCCTCAATAAAGCCGCTCGATAGCCGAGTGGTAACGCAGATTGCGCATGAATGGCCCACGAATCTAGTGACTTAGGTTCAATCCCTAGCAGAGCGTTACTGTTGACTACCGAGCGGCCAGTAGAGAAATGGCAGATATGATTCCAGTACGCCCCTCTACGACTCCACATGTCATTCCCTTGCAAACTAAGAGGCGGTACAAGATGAATGTTACACCCCATCCTCTGATAAAGTTATGACCACCTCTGTCCCATCTTACACAACACAATTGAATCCGGTTAATCAAATTGTCCATTAAGGTAACACAAAGTTTTTTATTTCACAGGCAAAACATATTGCAGAAATAGGAAAATATTTTTTCCCCGATGAGGAAACAGCGAGGCAACTTGATGAAAATGAACCAGAAGCACCCCCACAAAGGAAAAATGTGATCGGTCTGCAGAAGAAAAATTTGGTCCTTTTTGAGATTTATCCATGGTATGCAATTGAAGAAGAAAAAGAAGCAAGAATTGTGGAAGCACCGCCTCCATGTGGATCTTCTTGTGAAGCGTTACCACCCTGCGCACGACCAAATGGACCTTTTTCGGTGCCTCACCCAGATATCCCTTTTCCTGTACCTAAGTCAGCCGAAGAGATCAATGAGTTTCAATCTGCAACAAAACTTGAAGGAATTGTGCCGCCATATTTACCCTGTCCGCGCTATCTCCAGCCTGATGCACAATCTAAGATTGGAGACCCGCAATCGGCGCCAAGAGTTAGACCATGTCGACGTTTAGTCGAACCCCAAGGGCCAGATGAGGATATTAGGTTTAGACCATGTCAGCATCAAGAAGAAGAAATAAAGCCTATTCCAAAGGATTCAATACCGAAGCGTATACAATGTCCACATCGAAAGGGACAACTATTCCCTAAAAGTGCTCAACAAGAACCTGCCAAACCAAAGGAAGCTTCAAAAAAGGAACGTTGTCTTTGTCCTGGAAAGATTCAATCGCCTGTATTCTGCAAAGGAGTAAGTGTAGTACCACTTAAGCACACCCACAAAAACCACCAAGAAGTCACGCCCTATCGAAATATCATCAAACATCTAGTGAAGGCGCGAGTAGACAAATTGGATCCACCACCATGCTGTAATAGATCTGAGCCCCTCAATGTTACAAAAGAACCAAGTTGGGGTCAATGTAGTTGTTCTCCATCGAAGCCACGCGATGCACGCACATGCAAAATGGGTACACCATCAAAATCCTCGGAGGCAAAGAATTCGTTTAAAAGAGTGCTATCAAAGATAGGGTCGCTGCATTCATTCATACCAAGATTTGCATCGTTTGGGAAATCTCTTCCGCGGGAAACGCACGAATCGGCACCATGCTCTGGGAAAAAGCAAATAGATGCATCATGCGTCTGCGAGATGTGTTTATGTGACTTTGAAGATGAGGACTACGTGCTCACTTTGAACTTGCGTCGCACATATCATGATCTCGTTGTGGCGTTTCCGGGTCATCAGTTCAAATTGATTCTCACCCGAAAATTGTCTCCAAAAAGGTCCTATTGCGGTGTTGAAGAGAGCAGTAGTCTGAATCAATTATTCTTCGAAACGTTGTATGATCGCTTATGCAAGAACGGAGAGTTTTTGCGCAAAGTACGAAAAGTTCTGGCGCATCCAACTCCGGAACTGCTTGGAGTCGGTGAAGATCGGCAGCTGGCACTAAGTTTTATCACCGATCTAATGAATTCCATCGTTTCTTTCGACGGAATGTATGTTATGGACGCTGCGAAAATCTATTTCATGGAGATCAAATACCGGCGAGAATGTTTCAAGGATGCGAATATCCAAGTGACAAAATCGGCCGAGTTTGAAATTGATAATGATTGCATGTTTGAGTTTGAGACTCTTCAGCCGGCAGTAAACGAAGATAAACAAATGCAATATGATTCTAAAGATCGGCAAAGTGCACGAATTGAAACCCAGCTTCAATGCGTTTGTAAAGCAACTGAAGCTATAAGAGATATGAAGAATAGCGATTCTGAAACGCAAATTAGCAGCGAAATAATTGGTGAACGGAAATCTCTCGGAGTAGTAGCAAGATTCCCGACGAATCGAAATGGTTCGGAACCATTAAAGCAGACATCTTATCGAAATCTCTTCACGCATTGTAGCAACAGTTGCAGCTGCATGCAAAACTCGTCTTCCATACAAAGAACAGTGCAGGGTAAAGTAAAGACGAGTAAGAGTTGCACATCAATCAGTCCACGCTTAGAGGCGATAAGAACGAGGGAAGCCTTCGAAAATGCTGCCGGAGATGGCAAACGAGAAAGTAGCCAAGCTCGTATTGTTGCCAGCCGAATTCGCTACCTCTGCGAAATCCAGCATCAGAAGCAACACAAATCGTTGTATGCGAAAAAATCCAGTTCCGAATTTGAGCATTTGTATAACTCCTGCGAGTGCTTTATTCCCCCACCCATATGTCATTACCATTATGCCTGTGATGAGATTATTGTTCGGCATCCACCAGTTTTGTGGGTGCTGGCGAAGAAAATGCTCACTCGGTCAAACATTGGTGCAGACCGGAAAAGAAGGCGAACGATGCCCAAATGCACGAAATGTTCTAAGCTAAGAAAAAGGCGAAATATGCCTAGCAGAAGACTAGAGCAAAATGCATTATCTACTGACGAGGAGCTTGACGAACAAGACACTGAAACTGGCAATTTGGAGAGCAACGTGGAGGGAAAATCGAATTCTTATCCTGCGAAGAACACTGATTCACAAAGTCGCTTTCCAAAACCTAAATCTAGTGAGATGTCTTCAAGCAAAGTGCAGAGTGAACCTAGCTTGATAGCACCTGATTATTACAATGAAGAAATTAAAACAACTTCGTCATGCTCGTCGATATGTCCAGGAAATATAAGACACCAACACTCTAAACCTCCAGAACACCCACCAAAACAGCAACAAAATCGCAAGGAGTATAGAAAATATTCGCAGCAGAATTCAATGTGTTTATGTAAACCTCAACAAGTGAAACAAATCTGCACATCAACGCCTAAAAGAAATTGGCATTGGAGGAAGAAAAAGCAGAGCAAAAAGGGCGTGTTGAAGGAATACATTTTATGTAAAAACTCTTCATCAGTTTGTCAAGCAAAGAAACAAGCAAAAAATGCGAATAGAGATGCTGAAACAATGCCAACAAGCAAATGTTTGTGTTCCATAGACCAGCCGAAGCTACAATTAAAGAAATTGAATAAGAAGACTCATAATGAATTTTGCGTTGCTCCTAAACAAAGCAGTGACCCGACTTCAGCGATAAATGACGATCAGAAGTCAAAACTCGGCACAATGGATACACAGGGACAAAATGATGCGCCAACTAAGAACGAAACGAAAAACACGAATCAACAATCTGATAACTCTAATGAAGATAATGCTCAAAATGAAAGAAAAGAGAGTGACCAGTATATGGGAAGTGATAACCGACCATATAGCGATACTAAAAATGGGCAAGACAACACTGAGGATATGGAAAATAATACTGAAAGTAGATATGGTAATGAGGATGAACACCATGATTCGAAAGAGAATGTTCAACCAAATAGACAGTCCGTTCATCAGAAAGGACACGACTCAAAGCGAAAGTTTGGCCAAAGCTTATTTCACAATAAAACCATTGAAACAATGACGATAACACACAATCAGCCCATGGTGTCCATGACTGTGCTCACTGACTCAACTACAATGAAAGATGAAGCATCTGCAACATCCAGTTGGATTAACAATGAAATGCAAACACTATTAACTTTTAAGCCTTCCAGAATCAAGCGTTCGTCATGGATTAGGAGAACTTTTAACGCGTTTCGCAAATCTCAGGTAAAAAGCAATCCGAAAATAACGCGCAAAAGGGCGGACCTTCTGAACCCAGGCTTTGCTCAGACAAGCATCACTCTCGTACCGACGGAAGCTTTTCCCAACTCGCTTTTCGGAAGCACACGATATGCATCGAAAAAAATCGATTCGCCTGAACTGTATTTAATTGCAAAGTCATCAAAGGACACCTCAACAATCAAGTTGCAACCTGCCGAAATCGTAGACAAAGAAACCCAAGATTACACCTTTGATGATATGCTACGAAAAACAGAAATGCAACCGGATACATCCATGAAATCAGCCCCGACTGATGCAGCAATTGATATCCAAAGTCTCAATTTTCATACAAGCACCTTGCGTAATCTAGCAATCACACGACTTTCTTCACTGGAAGGCATGCCTGGTGAAGATGATGAGGTAGAAAAAGTACAAAAAAGTATCCTATCGGCGACAAAGTCAATTGAAGAATATAATAGACAAAGTGGACTATCCCCATTCAATAGGGATGCAACCAATTCGGATTTGGACGTTGCCAATCAAGTTATTCAGAAACCAAATGCAGCAATTCAATTAATGAATGTCCATTACGTTCAGACGGAAAATTCGAATACGAATATTCCAAACCAAAGTACGCAGATTCACGTTGCAGTTAGTAAAATTAGAGTCCAAGAAACAAGTCCATTTAGTGAAGATATTCGCTCCATTGGATTAAGATCCATTTCGAAAAGCACCTACGTTGATGAACGATTTGATATGCTAGCATTGAAAACTAGAACCAAAGAAAGTATTGGCAGTCAATCTACGAATGTGCATAAGCAGATAGCAAAGGAGGACAGTACTCTGGAGCCCTTAACAGGAGCACTAATTATACAGAAACAGGTGGCAAAATCCCAATTGCACGAATCAGTGGACACTACCAACTTTACCAATATTGGCACTAAGACCAGCCCGTCAAGTGAAACTTCTCAGGACATATCACGAAGTGATTACAGATGCATACTCAGAAAGAGAACGGATCAAGTTGATAATGAGCAAATGTTAATTGTTAGCCAAACACTTTTACAAGCTACCAAGGAAGTTGCCACAGTGTATGTAGAATCAGATGTGATAATTATACGTGATGATGGTCAAGAAACAAACAAACAAACAAAGATGGTTGGTAAAATTACTCAGAAAAGTCTGCATACACCAGCAGTACCAACTCGGGAAAGATTGTATTTGAACCAAGACAAAGGGGAACAGATCTCTATTATAAACCAGGATATTAAATGCGTTCAATTCCCCGAACGTATTGGGAAATCCGATTTGAAATCGTATATTCCAATTCCTGTTTCACTATGCACACAAAAGAAGAATGACAAAGACCATAAATTACAAATCTCCGATTCAAATGCATCCGATAGTTTGCTAAGAACAGATATGTCATTTTGTAAGTACAAAACCCTAGTGGAGAGTCCGGATTCTGCGATAACGATTGATAAAGTTCGGATGGAAGTTACCGGGATGCTGAATGACGAATATTTGATTCCGGAATGTGCTAAAAACATAGGAAAGCCAAAATCCTCAATTTGTCCATCGGACAAAAGATCTCATGCGAAGAAGAAGTCATCCAAAGCTGTTAGTGGAAATAAAAAGCCCCAGGATGAACACATCAAGGGCATAGAGGGTGGACGCAAACCATCGGTGGATAAAATGTCTGGCCCATTGAATGTAAATCGTAAAATCAAAGAGGGGACTAAAATGGATCAAAAAAAATCACGCTATTTAAAATCTACTCAGTCCAATACATCAGCAGACATATTTTCCATGAAACAGAAACCATCAAAATTACCAGGCTCTAAGCACAAACTTTGTGCGTATTGTGTTCGAAAACGAAGGAATTCTGGGTGTCCTCAACGATTGCTGCAAGAAACAATTTCATCCAATATCCACAAATCTCAATGCCTAGAAGATACCCAACGTAAAACTCAAGATAATGGCGAGATAATGAAAAAAGGCTCGCATAATAGGCTACAGGACCTTTCAGAGACAAATATTTGCTGTGGGCCTGATATTGCAAAAGCTTATAAGAAACTAGGACTACAGAATTTGAAGAAAAAATATCCTCTCTGTTGTCGTTCATGCAATGAGGATTCATCAATTGGAAGTATGCAGAAAAACTATAGCGGAAAATCAGTACAATTGGATCCACCCATACGAACTACTGAAATGCCATCGGCTTCGTCAGCAGGTCTATTAGCTACAGTTGATTCCAAAAAGTGTGCTATTAGGAGCAAAAATAGTGATCACAATGAAGCTTGGAATTCTGTTGGGACCAAATTTACGATTGATTCTACATTACCATCTACATCAAAGTCATCTACCACATTATACTTTCGAAAGCACTGCAGTGATGAGATGAGCAAAGAAGTTGACAAGTTAGTACATAAAGAGTTTATACACATGTACCCAAAGTGTAAAAAGGCGAAGAAGAAAATTTCTCGGATGACGGCAAGTGGCATCAAATATTGTTCACGGTGTAAAAAGGGAAAACGTCAAAAGCGCTCCAATTTGTTATGCAAAGAAGGAAACGACCAATTGACCCAAGATGATGTGGAGGAGAAGTTACTTACGGAAGTTTTTCCAAAACGCTGCTGGCCAATAAAGGAAAGGAAAGGTCATGTAGACGACGACGATTTACAATTCTCATCGCATCCATCGAACATAGAACCAGTTCCTAACGAAGATAGTGAGGTAATCTCCTCGCAGAAGAAAATGAAGCAGGAACACGAAATTTCAATTGAAGAAAATCACAATCAAGTGTTTCTTCAGCATAATTTCTCGTCCTGTAGTTTAGGATGCAAGCCTCCGCCACCAAATATGAACGATACATCTCAAGCGGCCATGTACACCCATTTTCAGACGAAAGAACAAACAGGTATTCGGGATAAGCCCGGGTCGCCAATACCTGATACATCGACCAAATTAACTAAACCAAGAGACTTCGTTGGTAATCCGAATGATTACCAGACAATTACACAACAGGCAGCAATTGTTCCATCCTTTGCAAGCGTTGATTGTCAAGTGACAATTCCGCGGAAGATGCATATTAAGATGAAGAATATTGTCCCTTCGATTCGCAAAAAATCAACGAAAATCTTGAGAAATATTCCTAATTTGGTGAAAAGCAGTCCCAAGGAAGCAAGGAATAAAAGAAAGAAAAGACCATTAGCCCAGGAACATTTCTTGGAGAAGCCAATTGACATATTGTCCACTGTGGAATATACGAGATATGGAAACCTAAATGATAAAGATCGATTCTCTCGTTCCCAGCGAAAATATCCTAAAACAGCACCCGAATACAGACGAAACATTAATTATCTAGAAAGTGTTGAAATATCCTATGAACCGTCGACAATCAAACAACAACTACCAACTACGAAAACTGAAGAAACTGAATCAAATGATAAGGGAATCGACAGAAGATCTAATTCATCGACATCTTCTTCCGAACTAAATGATGCTCTTAGTTCGCACGAGTCTTATCTTATCGATAAACAGCCCGATAGCACGCCTTCAATGATCCCCGTTTTTGACGAACTATGGAATAATGGAACGGATAACACCGAAAACAAATCGAGACGAGGAAAATACGCATGGAAGAATTTTCTTTCTTGGGTTAAGGCTCTCCTACATACAGATAAGCATGTTACAAAGGAAGGAAGTGTACGGAAAGGTCGAAACAAAATCGTATGCCCACGTGGTTTGCGTAATGCCCTTCGACGGAACGGAAATCCGGGTAGGAATGCACGTTCACAGGGTGAATTACACATCAGAGAATCTCATTACCGAAGAACTTTCAAATGTGGATGTACAGCTGCTGATGATAGGCCATCTACTGGTTCTGGAAAACCACCCAACACATGTGAATGTAAAGGCAAGCACATTGTGAAGGTGGCAAATCCTAAGATGATGCATTACAGCTTTGTGGACTTTTCACAAATTTATACAAATAATTCTGGCGCATCAAGTCACACATCCAACTCGACATCAGTAAGGATAAATGGGAAACATCTTGTTCAAACAGAATATTCGCAGATATTCGAAATTGCGAGACCAGCTCTTGAGAACACAGAAGGTCAAGAAAATGTAAATGCTACCAGCCACCTCAATGACCATGATGATCACGAAATAACGTTTGATTCGGTGACTTTCCAAGACGAAATCTATCTCGGCGAAACTTATGCGACGAAAAACCGACTTTCAACTATTGTAGAGCATACTGAACATGACATCGAGCATGATCACAGTACGGAAAAGCTTAAAACTGAAGATAATACTGCTGACAAATTGGAAGGTCTTGTGTTAGACAAGGACGAAGATGAACATTCGATAGCAGGTGATGTTGCAGAAATAATAAACATGTATAAACGAATGCATAAGCAGAGTCGGAAGAGCCAACATTACATGGGAGAACGCTTACCCAATGTTCCAATGAAAAGCGAAAATATTGAAAAATGTAATAATCTATTTGATGTCATGTTCCACGACCAGGATAATCAAACGATGCCAAATCCAGCTTTCTCAAGTGGCATACGAGGAAATGTTGTTAGTCGGGCATTAGAAGCATTTAATAAGAAAATGAAGATGTCCCTCGGTAAAGTACGCCACAAAAATTGGCGTTCTGAGAAATCCCCCCATAGCGAGGTGCCTGGCTTTTCTCAAACAAGCAAGTCCGAAGTTACTGAAAAGGTGAATGATGTACAACTGGGGGAAGTAAGCTATGTTATTCGTGCATCCCGCTATACGAAAGCCGAACAGCGACATTCACAGCGAACAATAAATTCTGATATATCATCATTAAAATCACATGATGACAATTCTAAACAATACAGCCATTTGCTAAGCACCTGCAGCAGCCATCAGCGTGTTGCGATATTAAAGGAAATGTTACTGAAGAACCAGCCAGACCGGGCTCCCAAGACGCAAAATGAATTTAAGTGGATAAATCAGGAAATTGCAGACAAGTATCGTGTTGATCCGACCACATCAGATAACTCGAGATTGGAGTATTCCACTGCAGCATCGCATTCTGGAAAATCAAAGGCAGCTAAATATACAGCACACAGCTCCATGAGTCCTGAAATTTGTGAGACTGTGTCTCATCATTTGTATAACCGATCATTGCACCCAACACCTAAAGTCTCATTTATGGCTATAAGAGACCCACTTTGTGATTCACACAAAGACCAAAGTGACCATGACCACATTAGTCGTGAACATCGGTTACGCCGGCGACAAGCCGTACCGAATTTATGGAGAAAATTGACTCAGAACTCCGAAGACGAGTCGTCAACGCCGAAAAAGCATGGAAAAGTAGCGCTCTTTCGTAAGCGCGAGAAATGCAAGAACAAGAAAAAAGTGCAAATAGTTGACTACAAAGGACGTTTGATCCCACAAGCTCGTAGGAAATACACACATTTACAACTCAGTTCAGAAAATCCCAGTAGTCACAGTTTTATGCCAACTACAACTATTCAAGTTTCGAGAAGCGCCTCGCCAGGAACGCAATCAGACTTATCAAAAAGAAAATTGCAATTTTTCGAAAAGGCAATTGGCTACCAGAAGCCTAGTAATTTCAATGAAGGACGCGTAGAAATCGATGCTAATGAAGAACAGCAAGTACGCAAACGAATAGAAACAATTCCGTACAATCACTCTACGGCGAGGAATAAAACGGAAAAGTTTATTAACATTAACAAAATACTGGTACCTTCCAGTTTTGCGAAAATCGAAAAGCCAACGTTTCTTCTACAAAAAGGCATTAAAAGCAGGGCAAACTCCGATCTCACTTCGCCAAATGATTTTACAACATGTTCTACTACACCACGGGAAATTGTGAGATTGAGATTGGACTCGCAGAAACTGGATGTTCTGGGAAATATTGACGCGCATGCCAGTGAAGTTGATGAAGAATGTCAACAAGCGACAGACCCAGAGTACAAGTTAAGTGCTCATGAATTAAGATCTAGCATTGGAGTCAGTTGTTTTACTAAGCCATCATTCGACCTGGAAAAACTGAGTGCAACAAGTTATCCTGAGGAACGAGAATACATTTTAAATACGCACGAATACGACGCATCTCAATCAATAGAGTCCAGCTCTCAACGCAAAGTCATACTATGCACCAGCAAGAATTTGTCTCGAAATAGTGTGCATTTGAGTAAACCGAAACTGTTGCTGGCATCTAATCTACAGCAATGCAAGAGCAAGCCTACTTCAACAAATATTCACTGCTATCGAAATGGAAAGTTTGACGTCGAATCGCACTCCAGCTACGATTTACATATTCCGCATACCGCCTCGATGAGGGACATTCCCAGCAGAAAAAGCTCCTCAGATAAATTTCACCATAACTAAATTATTAAATTTCTAATGCAATAGTTCACGTTATACAACTTTTTACTTTATTTTTTTGTATCTATTGCTGCTTATTCAATGAAAATTAAATGTTGTATACAAATCATATTATGAAATATTTATTTAATCGGTTTCTTCTCAAATGCTTCTACATTAATCAAGTCAAGTGATTAATCTGTCTGTCTGCTGTGTGTCCTTGATTTACTCTTAAAATACAAATAACTCGATCGAAATGACATATTGGGCATGTTCCGTGTACTCCTGGGACAACGATAACGCAAAGGAAAATTGGAGGAACCTCCTGGTTCGAAAGTTATAGCCAATAAACCAATACTTTGCATGATAAAAGGCACTGCAATAGCAATCAACGTCGGTCTTCTGCGCATGCGTCTCCGTCTATTTCTAAGCAGCATTATATACCAACGAATGCAAACAGGAATGAATTTTCCTTCTCATATCAAGGAGGCCGGGCAAATGATCAAATAGTAGTAATACCCAGGCAACGCTCCAGTAGTCTTTAATATTGTTGCAAATGGAAAGAAGAATCACGTTGGCATTATTTTGCATTGCAAGGCATTAGTAGCCTATGAACGCCATAACATCTGAAACTAGTTGCTTAGCAACCATTTAGCATGTTTATCAAATTGTTCGTCATTACCTTTTAGCTTTTCAGATGAATCGTTTCTAAATTCTCCAGTTCTAAATTATCTCACAAAAATGAATATAACTAAAGAAAGTAATGAGTATTCCTTTTAAGTAAACGTTCACTTAAACTTTGCTTGATGAATGTCGCAGATTTTTTTTGGGAACTGCCACGTATAAAAGCAGCAATCGATGACGCAACATTTATCGCAATCAAGTGCGAGTTTTCCGGCTTCTCCCCGGACTTCATTCACTCCCCAATGGAAACCAATGAAAAATATTACGGTAAGATCTACGACTACAGCAAGCAGTATCTCGTCATCCAGTTCGGCCTAACTGCTTTCCGGTAAGCCCAGAAGGCAATAGCATTTCCGGATCATGAGGAAACGTTATTGCGCATTGTAGATACGAAACTGAGACATCGACATTCAGGGAACAAACGTACATTTTCTCCATTTTCCCGCACTCAACCAATCCTTGCGTACCCGAAGCAAATTTCATGTGCCAGGGTATTACCCTTGACATTCTATCGAGGCGAGGCTTTAATTTCAACAACCTATTCAGCAAAGGACTTTCTTACATGAACGTCTCTGCGCAGGCAGTTTTCCACCAAAGGCATATATGTCCTTGCGTCATCAGCCAGCTAGTGTAATTTGCATATAATGTGACGATAAATTCAATTAATTACACTTAGAACCAGTTACAGGAGCGAAAGCAAATGTGCGGTGCATTCAAAATTGGACATTGCAGACGTGATGCGAGGTCGTAGCAGTTTTTTTCAGCGATTAATGCATTACACCATCGAGTTCATGGAGAATCAAGAGTTAACACCGCAACAAACCGAGGAAGTCGATACACTTTTATACGTGGCCAAACATGATGAAACATCCATGACTTTCTTTGATTTTCAAGAGTTGCAGGATGCTCTCGGCTTTTCCCTGGTTATCAGATATCTAAGCGAATCCGTAAGTGATTTGCGTTTATCTTAATTTATACGCTTTTCACTCTTCATTGCTTGTGTTTAGCGGAAATTAATTGTGGGCCATAACATGCTGCCCGACCTTTGCCAAATGGTTGAAAAATTCTGCACGGTTCTTCCAAAGGAATACGGAGAATTCAAACGATGTGCTCACGCCTTGTTCCCGCGGTAAGTTTCAATTCGAACGTTATCTTGACCTTTTTGTCTGATATTTTCTGTACGTCCTGGATCTTTAAAAAATATCCATTATCGGTATTAGGAAAGCTCTGCTCTCTTCTGAGTGATATTATGCTAACAAAGAAGAATAATTAGAGCAGAACTTGTGTTGGGAAATATACACAATTTCCATAGTTAATAAGGGCATGTAATTCTTGGTCGAGGTTTCCATTTTCTTCTTCTTCCCAAAGCTGAAAACAGTTATATTTTTATTTGCGTTTATTCTTATTTACGGCTATCCCTTTTAGCTTATTGGATACCAAACATCTTGGAAGCCACATAATCTTTACAGATTTGTTTCCATCGTCGGACTTATTACAGATGGCCTTAGCTATACAAAGGACACCGTCTATCATACCCACAATTAGTAAATACTTCTCATTTTAGACTTATATTTGATTTCATTTCCAAACTAAATTTCAGAGACCGAGGACAATTTTCCTCCAAGATACTGCAGTTACCAAATGCATAACAATGTTGCTTACAGTGCGTATACCGCTGGTGCTTGCTACATAACGATGTGGAATTGTTTGAATTTGAGCAATTTTCCGGAGCCTATACCATGTTACGAGTCCACCTATGCGATTTGTGAGCATTTCAACAGGTATGCAGGATATACGATGATAATGAACATAGATTTTACGACACAGTTCTTTAAACTTTTATTACAAAATTGCAAGAACACAAGTGGGACAGTAGAATGATCATTTAATCTCATTAATTTCCCCTAGATTATACAAAGTATTCAGCTCTCCGTGGGATGCTCCGTATGTTCAACTAGATGGCCCTGATCGTAAGGTGCTCGCTCTAAACAATAATTCGAACAATTAATTGATGACATTTTCAGCAATACCAGTTTTAACTTTCAAACAATTTAAAGACATCGTTGAAAATACAGTGGTTGATGAGTAACAACCATTTCCAATTTGCTGCACTGAAATTGCTGCGTCAACCTACCTGAACCATTAACTACAACCGCTAAATGGTATATTGCAGTTCCCACAACACTTTTGAAGAAAATGAAAATCAAACTATTTTTCTACCAATTTCTACTCTCAAAATATATAATGTATACATTTACAATCCCAAATATACATTGGAACTATTCATTTATTAGACCTATTGATCTGCCGAATCTAGCACACCTGAACAAGATAAGAAATAAATGGCATGTCTAAAACGCATTGAATTCATCATTACCACGAAGTTAGTCTTTTTTCATATCTGTATGTCCCATCTCTTTGCGTCTTCAATGCTCTGAACTTGATGGAGCAGCGAGTTAGTGCATTAGATAGCATGGTATTTCGAGTTAGGCGACGAGTGCAAGAAGAGGCTATTTCCAATTTCATACTTTTCAGACCCGGTACTGTCTTCTTCCCCTTCCGGCAATCTTATCTGATTAGTAAGTTAGGTTAAACCCTTCTCTCGAGCGCTCACTCGAGTCTTCTCTCCACCGCCGTCATCGCAGCTCAAGGTTTAGCAGCTGGGATAGCATATAGCCAGAGAACGGCCATAGCATAAGGCAGGGGTTGAGTGGGTCGCTCGAGGATAGCATTGCCTTCAACTGCCTGTCCGACCAGACAGCCCAAATGGGTTTCCCATCAACTGGTTACTATCGTGCATTTGCTCCCAATCTCGTAAAAAGCATATAGCCAGAGAAAGGCAATAATATAAGGCCGGGGTTTAGTTGGTCGGTCGAGGATAGCATTGCCTTCAGCTACCTGTCCGCGCAGCCAGCTCTATACTTGGGTATCTCATTAGCGGGTTACTACCGTGCATTTGCCCTAGTTATCAGTGTTCTTCGCCCGGAAACAAAAGACATCAGTCAGAACAATCAAGACAAAGATCTATTCATAAGAAACGGCGCAATTAGACAAGACGCCTCAGCAAAATATCGAAACATGGAATTAGATAAGCCCAAGGTCCGATGCCTATGTAACTTAATACCAACCGGTGATAGTAATGAATGAACAATGGGGAACAAAGGAGACACACAAAGTGCTGAATTGCAGAAAATTGGATTTAAGCCACAAAACTGGGACCTGCCAGAGATAGTTTGTAACCGGCAGCGCACCCAACCGAATAACCTGTATCGTTCGTTAATAAGAAGTTATTATTAAGATTGACTGTATAGTTGTGTTGTTCGTACGCTACGCGAAGTCAACTCATAAACACTTCAGACCATACAGTTCATCGGGCACGGGCACGGGCTTCAGCGCGGATTCTCTCTCCCTTTTCTCCTCGCAAGGCGCCTTTCCGCCTGCGGGTTGAATAAACACACGCTTAACTCCCTCAATTTCTTAAAAGGTCTCGCCACTAGCCCATGCACGGCCAATCCGAGACCCTCAGACTGCATCCCCGAATCCGAGGATGGATGACGAGTATTCCCCGTACTTGTCCCGCTTCATTTCTAAAAGGCACACCAGACAAGTGAGTCTGCTCGTATGTGTGGGGCCCGTGAGTTCATTTGGGTTAGCTGTCCCTCCAATAGCTACTCAGTAGGCTTCTCGTGTTTTTAAGGTATGCGAGGATGCAGACCACAATGGATTTTAAACTACAACGCTCTGCCCAACACTTTCAGTATCGCAGGATTGCATAATGTTAAAGATCAATAAAACAACACATAAATATTAAATCAAATGCCTTGTATATATTAATCAGAAAACGTATATGACAATAATGCAAACACACAATACAAGTATGTATGATCGCCCTAAATAGCAAAAATCTAGCAAAACTTTATTAATAACGCAACATTTGAAGCTTAGTTACAACAATCTTAATGTTAACAACTAATTGAACTTTTCATAATTCCGAAATATCTGAGGAAGATGTGCAGATTATGCAGCTACATCGAAGAATTTATCAATAATCGTCACAATTTCATCGGGTTTATATCGAATGTACTTTTCAGGATTTTTCGTAAATTGCACACCAGCAAACCTAAAATATTGCAAATAAAAATTTACACATAAGCAAGTCGTCACTTACACATTGAAGAATGTGTTGTACTTGGGAATAATATATTCTTTATTATCACGCTTCAGACTCTCCCGTAATTGAACATCGGGAATTGAATACCCCCTTTGCACCTTGACAATTTCTTCAATTTCTTTATTGAATCCCTAAAAGGACGAATGGATTAGAAGTGATTCGCGCCGAAAATGCAACACGCACCGCAAACTTTTCCTTCAACGCCGTTCTTTCCTTATCTTTAAGTTTATCGTGCTGATATAAAGCCGAATCATCAGTAGAAATATAGTTGAGCAATTTGCTCCAACTTGAAAATAGATATTTCAAGCATGTTTTGAGAAATACTTCCGCAATCAAATGGAAATCTGACCTACCTTTGCAAATACGCCTTCTTGTGCTCCTGAATGGAGTTGTAATAGTAGTCCTCGCATTTGGGCTCGGAAATAAGGTAAAGTTCCAAGAGTTTGCTGCGTTGAAGTGACTTCAGCACATAGTTATTGTTATTCAGGCGAAAGATGGACTTCAGAGCAGTGTCGCTATATTGTTCGCTCTTGCTAATTAATGTATGATTCAACTGGACGAGAACCTTCCCTGTAGAACAAGTATGAATAGTTATCCAAGCGATTGATGACTCTTGTATTAGATTTGCCCCTGCTTACTGATATAAAGGCCAATATACGCTTTATTTCGCTCCGACGACTTCAGCTTCTCTACGTGCGTTTTATAACTTAAGTCTTGTGCTAAAACCCTCGAGATTGTCTCGGTGTAATCAAGCAATTGTTCCAAGAACATCAAAACATTCGAGGTGAGCTCATGCACGGTACCGTCTTTCGGAAGCTGCGAAATGGAATCGGAGCGAAGAGATTCAATGAAATCATCCAACGCTTTCAACCCCTGCAAGCAACGGAAATCTGCAAGCATGAGGATTTACAAATATAGCAATTTAATGATATACAGTTGTGTGAAGCGTTGTTAGAATCGACTCGAACTTCGCTTTCACAATTGGGTCGCATTCCTCGACGGTCTTATCGAAGCCCGGCTTGAGGATAAGCAGCTGCTTGAGAATGGGGAAAATGATGAGGACGGCAGCGAAGTCGTGGCGGTTGATGCATCGCTTCGCCCTCGATGCAATGCTCTCCCCGTCCTGAACAATGGCGTCCATTGCATCCCGCACGATCAGCTCGAAGACGCTCGCTTGGTGATTCGCTGCGATCACGTCCTTCATCATGGTCAGCTCAATCTGCATCAGTTTATGCAGAGCAACGACGGACACCAAATAGTTCTCCATTTCCTGCTCGTTATCGATGTCATCATTCGCATTCGAGACCTCCAAATGCGGCGACGTTCGTCGGCCAGTCAGGGTCAGCCCTGTAGATTGCTCCAGAGTCGCCGAAGCGCGTTGGATGATTTTATTCGCTCGCTTCTCGAAGACTGTCTGCCGACGACTTGTTGGTCGGCGAACAGGGTTTTCATGGCGATTGGGAAACTTCGTGCGCTATAATTTATCGCAAACGGGAGACAAGTTTCAGAACTTGCTCGAAACCAACGTGAATTCTATTTACGGCTATTCCTCGCAGTTTCCCGAAACAAAACATGAAGTAGGGGTAACATTTAAAGCAATACCAAACCCATTTCCGGGTATTCCCCGTATTGAAATGTCGACTCATTCCCCTACCCCCTCCAACATCGAATTGTTTCAATAATATAGTAGAAGCTCCTTATTCACGAGGTTTACGTTCCATGAATATGGAGTGGTATTTTGCATAGGTATAAATGGGATACACAGCGAGCTGGACGCAGAAATAGGAGACGTTGTCATAATCGTCAAGGAGCGAAGAGCAAGGTGGTTAGGGCATATCTGAAGAGGGTAGGAGAGATACCCAGTGAAATCCGCGTAGAACGGACACTAGGTTGCGGGACAGACTGTCCCGCCAAAATCTGGATATGTGGTCACCTTACATTAGGTGGAAACATGCAAAGCCAGACCCACATCAAAATGGGTACAGCAATGGTAAGAGTCGGGGTCATAAAATCGCAGTTTTCATGACTTCCTGTTTCTGTACCTCCTAGTGGGGAGGTCGCTAGTGGTCGCGAGTGCAGAAATAGCGAATAGGGAGAATCGCCTGATTCGGTTGGCGAATGACGAATTTAGTTGATAGATGTGGTATTTAATAAATAGTTTAAACTCCATTCTGAAAAGCAAACGAATTTGCCGAAGGCGTGTTTAAAAGGCTTTGTAGTTGCTCTTGCAACGCGTTTCGATAACACAGCGTCTTCATTAGGCAGATAACAACTATTGCTGTGACATGTTGAACTATTGCGGTTATTTATCACAGTGAACAAATTGATCAGTGGGGATTTGTAGAAGTCTAGCTGGTCGTTGAGGAGGATATTTGATTTCGATCTTTTGTTGATTTCCATTGATTCTA
>JAOEHK010040140.1:0-23214 GCA_025447835.1 Labidoglobus nevermanni | reverse complement strand
ACGATGCCTTGGTTGGATGTTGTCTTCGAGTCGGAGTTACCCATTGTAGAAAGCGTGGTATAGCACTGAGCTGTTAACGCGTTGCGATGGTCTTATAACTGGTTACGGCGGCCTGGTGTCGCCGTAACCAGTTATAAGACTAGGAGTTAGTTGCCTATTTTTCACCACGCAAGGCAGAGAGCTCTGTGAACTATCATCCTGCAATTAAACTATCCTAGCTTCACTAACCTGAAGCTAGGAGTGACCCGAAGTCTCGTTTCAAGACCCAGGCATCCGCTCGTGGTCACAACTACAACCACCCGACTTATTGGAATCGCGGCACCGTGAAACTATGAAACAATGAGAACTGAAATTCGCAGAACCCTATGAGATAAGGCGCAATCGACAAGCTTGAAAAATACCCATGGCCCATCTTCCGGGTATACGCAGTTGTCCGACATATCCGACGAAATATAGATTGTTTTATTGCACAACCATGCTAACGAATTATACCTAAATTTAATAAGTATATCCTAGTATTCTATTGCCTCGTCTGTCAAATCAAGTTTGAGAAACTGTTTCAGCTCATACGGATTATATACAATAGTACTTTGAGTGTTGGCAAATATTGCGCCAGAACCAATTCATGGAAATGCAAAAAGCTGACCCGGAGGGTGGAATAGAGGAGCTGTACACAAATAACAAAGTTTTGGGCCTCAATGCTTCCTTAATAGCATATGTACAATGTAATATTTAAGTTATATTCATAGGAATCAATTTTAACTTGAAGGTCATTCCACACCTGGAATTCTCCTCACCGGAAATCCAGGAACAGGTAAAACAGCTTTAATTCTACAACTAGTAGAGCACAGTTGCTTTGGACGTCGAAAGGAAAACCTCTACCAGCAAGTGACGCCACAATCGCAAACCGTTCACTCGCCGGACCGATCCCGAAGTCCGCTATACTATCATGTGGAGCAACCGGACTTGGTCCGCCAGTTGGCGGCGCACGTGGTGGCCTATCACTTCTGCCAAGCTGATAACAACAACACCTGCCTCGTACCTGACTTCGTCCACTCGCTCGCCGCGCAACTGTGTCAATCTCCGCAGCTAATTGCTTACCGTGACCACTTGATCAGCGAACCGCATCTTCAGAGCACTCTTTCCCTTCGAGAGTGTATTGCTAACCCGGACCAGGCCTTCCGGCAAGGAATCCTTGAACCACTTTCGAGTTTGCGGCGCGTGGGCAAACTCGACGTGAACGGGTGCGTCATCCTCGTGGATGGGCTCTGTGAAGCCGAGTACCATCGGCCAGACCACGGCGATACCGTCACCTCGTTCCTTGCCAAACACATGCCCCAGTTCCCATCATGGCTTAAGATTGTCGCAACGGTGCGCTCGCAGCTGGTGGAGGTCACCAAGCAGTTGCCATTCGTGCGCATCTCGCTGGACAATATTTCCGGTAATGACCATCTACAGCGGGACCTCATCGACTACGTTAGCTTCCGGTTGGCAAACTCGGCGACGATTCAAATGAACATAACGCCCACGAACGGGGTCAAAACCGAACTGAATCAGCACAAGTTCTGTCAGCACTTGTTGCAATTGTCCCGCGGATCATTCTTGTTCGCCAAATTGAGTTTGGATCTGCTTGAGCGCGGCCATCTCGTCGCGAAGTCCTCCGGGTTCAAGGTGCTGCCTGTCTCCCTCGGCCAGATCTACTTGCTGCACTTCAATCTGCGCTTCCCCACGGTGCGCTCATTTGAGAAAGTCACTCACATACTGAGCGTATGCTTAGCGGCCCTCTATCCTCTCACTCTTGTGGAAATCTACTACTCGGTCAACTCGCTGCTGGTGGACACATTCCTCCCGTGGACCGAGTTCATTCAGCGCTTCAAACTGCTCTCTGGTTTCCTCGTGAAGCGCCTAGACAACACCTACATGTTCTTCCATCCGTCCTTCAGGGAGTGGCTCATCCGACGCGACGATGGCGAGAGTCCAAAGTTCTTGTGTGACTTGCGTGCGGGCCATTGCGCCATCGTGTTCCGCCTGAGTCGATTGCAAGCGCCCCTCGACCCTGAAAAGACTCTTGAGCTGGGCCACCATATTCTCAAAGGTCATGTGTACCGCAACATGACTCTGGGTGATCTCACCTCTCGCGACCTGCAGTCGTACTGGATCACTCTGGCCAGTCAGAACGTATCCTATGGTATCAGTACGCTTCGCAATGTCTACAGCCCGAATGTCAAAGTCTCCCGTCTACTGTTGCTCGCTGGGGCCGACCCCAATCATATTACCGACTTTCTAGGCAATGCGCCAATCTTGTGCATGCTGGCCAATGAAGGTATCCTTCCGATGGTCAGTCTTCTACTCGAATTCGGTGCGGATGTTGAGCTGACTAACAGTCAAGGATGCACGGCGCTAAGTTTGGCTTCCGCTCGTGGCCACTGCGATGTGGTCCGGCAATTAATAGCAGCCGGGGCTAGTCCCGGCCACGTGGACACTGCGGGTCACTGTCCACTCATCCACGCTGCGCGTAATGGATGTCTGAGCGTGGTATCGCACCTATTAGCATGCGAATGGGAACTAAAGATGCCTGACGACATCAATCGGACGGAAGCCACGCAGCAGGCCTTAGTTGCAGCAGCCGGGCAAGGACATCAAGATATCGTTGAATACCTACTAGATATGAGCAATGTGGACGTGGACGGTGCATGCACCCTTACTGGGGAAACAGCGCTAACTGTGGCATGTAGCAACGGGTGCCTTAATACCGTGAGCGCATTGATCGCTCGCGGGGCGTCTGTATCCATGACGAATAAGAAGGGCACAGCACCGCTGCTGCTAGCAGTCAAGGAAGGACACGCGGGTATTGCGGAGAGTTTGCTGGAGAACTATGCTGCATTGGAACAGAGTGATCCTCATGGTCGCAGTGCGCTAATGGTGGCTTCGTCCGAGGGACACACGCCAATCATTGACCTGCTACTTCATAAAGGGGCGCAATTGGAGAAGCAGGATCTGGAAGGATTGACAGCGCTTTGCTGGGCGTGCCTGCGAGGTAGGCAGCAAGCGACCGAAGCCCTTCTGGAGCATAACGCAGCTTTCAATCACACGGATAAGACTGGTCGAACACCACTGGATTTAGCGGCGTTCCAAGGCAACCCCGCTATTGTCCAGTTATTAATGGAGCGAGGAGCCCTCATTGAACATGTTGATATCAATGGAATGCGGCCACTTGATCGAGCCATAGGCTGTAAGAACGTGCAGGTCGTCCAATGCTTTCTCAAAAAGGGCGCGAAACTAGGACCAGCCACATGGGCAATGGCTCAGGGCAAATCAGACATTATGTAAGACTATAAGATAGCTATGGACGCTGTTCCGAGAGTTGCTGTAATCCGGAAAACCGACAATTTCAGGTTGATTCTCCTAAACAAACTGCTAGAAGACGGCAATCTTTTATATCGCAAGAGCAGGCTACGCGAAGCTGCACATCGGTATCAGTATGCTTTGAAGAAGTTCCCAGACGAGCTGCAGGAGAGTGGGAACTTCCGACAGTTGAAGTATAACTTCTTGCTCAACCATTCACGATGCAAGCGGAAGTTGAACGTAAGTGATTCATAGGTTTTACCTATAATTTTGTTATCGCAATGTTTGCTCTCTACGCGCAGGAGTACCAGGAGGCAATTGATTTGGCCGACCAAGCTCTGGAGATGAAAAACGACAGCTACGAAGCATTCTATGCTCGTGCTAAGGCACATCTGGATCGCGGAGACTTTGAGAGTGCGCTGGTGGATGTGAAGGATGCCCTGAGAATGGTGGGCACACAGCGACCTGACGTCAGAAAGGTGCTGTTGCATCTCAAGGAAGAAATCCAAAAGGCATCCGGTGGGAATAAGTCGAGAGCTATTGGAATTGGTAAAGACTTGGCAATTTCGGTAGACACTTTACACGAATGATGAAGCTCTCAAACTAGCATTAATTCATTCAGATATTGCTTTCTATGAGCAATTACGAAATTGGATATTTGGAGTTTCTGAATTGCCAATATCAAATTATGAAGTGCAATTATTTATTGACAATAAAAGAGAAGAAGCAAATCGAATGGTTCAAGTAGCAAGAAGACTGACGAGCTCTTAATTGTTTAGAAAAGATATTTAATGACAAATTTGTATTGAAAAATGTGAGTTGGATCTTGTATAACGATAATAATGTTAATCCTTCGAATGGCTTAACTGTACATATTTAAAGTAAATGATTAACTTATTAGCGATTAACCAGCTAGTATTTGAATGATGTTAAATGATCAAATCGTGTTCATCATCAATTCTTTGCACATCATTCCCGCGAAAGTTGAAAACGTGTTCAAATATTTATAAAACGGAAGGCACTACTATCAGAAAGAGAACAACACAATTGAGATAACATTGTATATGTTTAATTGCATATTAATTTATTATTCAAAATTAATACGTTAGTATTAAGTTTGGAAAATTGTTCCACGCAATTTAAGTTACTTGCTTCCATTGGGTGAATCGCGTTTCATTTAATATTATTTTATGCTTTCATTAGAATCCATTGTATTTTGACAGTAATATTTTTTCCATATCTGGTGTTATTGCATAGATATTTGTTGTCTGTCGTCAATTTTTGTCCGCAACTTCTTAACTATATTGCAAATACTGTGCCTGCAACCAATATTTATTACGCAACTGCTTAATTTATGATCTTTGTTTTCCTAGTGACTGTTTTCATTAGCTTTAATTGAAAATGTTATCTCTTACTATTAAAATAATATTGTCGATTATTTGAATATTCTCAAGGGAGGTACACCAGTGGTACTATGAACCCTCAAGATTGTAATGGAATTGTTGTTAATCAATTATGATGGAGGTATCAAGAGTAAAGTTTTTTGGCATTCATAGTAAATTTTCTACTCTAAAAACTCTGCGAGTATCCGACGAGATAATATGCAGTTTGACTTGATAATAACGTTATTCCTCTCTGCAATTTTAGCGATTACTTTCAAAATAAAAATAAAATGCATTGGATGCATGTGTAAAATTGTTATGAATAAAATGCATATGAATAAAAATTGTTATGAATATTGCAACTAATAAAGGTTATATAACATCTTGAATTGGTTAACGTTCAATATTAAGGCATAAATGAGCCATGCAGACTTTGGCAAAGCATAGTTCTTAACAACTGTCACGGTACAATTACCCCCTAGGACAGGGCTCCCCAACCTTTTAGCGAGGAAGAACCAATTGGCCATTAAAAGAGCCAGCCAGGAGCTGAAAAGAGCCACATTAAATGTACAAAGGAGCCTCCACTATCAAACTATCTGCGGTTTATAACAGTTGCTTAGATTTTCATGAAACTTTCGGATCGGTTGAGGGTGAGAGAGAACCACACCATACGTCTAAAAGAGCCACATGTGACCTAGGACCTAAACCCAAATTAACAAGACTAGGTGACCCCAGCAGGTTCTGGATGAAGCTTGCTGAGCAGCTGATAGTCGACTGCTTGATCTGTCCCACTGACGGCCACCACACAGATAACCCCGATGGTTGCAATGGAATTGTTGTTAGACCTAGGTCTAATGGCAACCTGGGATTGAAAAGTTCCGGGGCTGCCATTCACGCATTATCGAATTAATAGAGCCTTTTGAGCGGATGTCCGTGGAGTTTGATTTTTGCATATTCCACTCGGCAATCGTGGCGGATTCCCGAGATAAGGAAATCGAGGATAATCTCAAGGGTTAGAGACGCTTCATGTGCCTGGTATACTGACCCATCGGGTACAGAAGGAGGCTCTAGACTGGGGCTGGTGGGTCCCAAATGTAGGGAGGCCACCCCAAGTGATCCTAGGCCCCTTGTGCTTTAAACCGAGATCAGGGCCACTGACAGATGCGCCCGGATATTTATCGATAGGGATTACATTAAGGAGCGCATCTACATTTGCTCAGATAGTAAACTGGCCATTAATAAGCTGAACGAGTAGAGTTTTGAAAGACAAACAAATTTGCAGAAGTCGAGGCTTTGTAGTTGCTCTTGCAACACATTTCGACAACATAGTGTCTTCATCAGGCAGATGACAACTATAATTAAATGCCACTTCTATCAACTATCAAGTAGAGTTTTGATTCCACAGTCTGGAATTACTGACTGGCACTGAACCAGCTGACCCGCAATAATAATGTCTACTTAGTATGAACACCAGGCCATGAAGATTTCGGGGACTGCCTTACGAGAGAAATAGCCGCTATCCCCATATCTGTGCCAATCCCTACTTGCGGCCTATCACATTAATACAGGAGGAAATATATTATGGCATGGAAACACAGATGCAAAAATGTCCACTATCGGGACACTATTGGGTCCACGCAAGCTAAGCATTTAAAAACATTACGGCTACTTAAAATAAAGTGACCATAAAATGAAATATGTGTTGCCTAACTATGTATCTCACAATCTTGCGGCTATTGGCGAACATTACTAAAGCTGAAAATAATCTACAAAAAAAACAAACTACAAGTACTTTCCATTAGCAAATGAATTCACACAAAAACATTCGCTACTAAACCCATTAAAAATGTTATCGCAGGACGCCGCGTCATTTCAATTAATGTTAAACCAAAACCGGAACATTGTGATAACAAGTCGGTGAATATTTTCTACCACATAATCGGATTTAAAGCCCGATTATTAGATTAAATAGACGCAATCACAACATAATGCATCGCGCTAAAATACAATAATTTCGGAAGAGATTAGCAAGTATTTAGTTTTTGTTGTTTGAGGCTTGGTTTCCTTTAGCATCCTTATACTTTCAATGCTTTCCAGGCCTTTTCTGTAAAGGCTTTTACTTACTGATTACGATCATAAGTTCCCAAAAATCTAAGTAAAAGCCTTGATCAGTTTGCCGGTGCATTCACTATACGCCAGGTGCTGATTGCGAGTTTGTTGCCAGCCGGGCAGCAACAAGGTGAACGCAATGGCGGTAGGGATACCTGTAGAGTTCACGGGCTGTGATGTACTCGCTGCCTTGTCGCAATCGAAGCGGCAAGGAAGCGAGCGCCGAATGCAGCACTCACTCGGCTATTCGCTATCCGGTAACCAGGTCGCAGTCGCAGCCGGCCCCCAGCTCTCCACACTCTCTTGCTAGTCTAGGTGGCCGCCGCAACAACGAAACAACAATCAACAATCGGGAACGCGACGCGAATCCTCCGAGTTTGAAGCGCAAAGTTGCGAAGTAGGTTTACCCATTGAAGTGCCCTCAATCCATGTGAAACAAAATGTGGACACCTACTTGTTGTGTGCTGTGATATCACAGAATGTCTAACTTTTAACTTTTGTTGCGTGGAAGGAAACGAGGCCGGTGAGTATTGTAGGTAAGGTTCAGTAGGATAATTACCGTCTGTTACATTCGAAGCTGAAGTTTTCTAATCTCCTTGGGAACCACCTGACGACAATCACAACAATTTGTTTTACATAGGTCCCTCCGTTGATTAGAAGGGAACCATGCAAATATCCGTTTTTAACTTTGTCCGTTTAAGTTACCAATGAAATCATTGGCTTTCTGAAGTAGTTCCGTTTTCTCAAAGCTTTCGGTCCCAAATAGTCCAATTAGCAGGGGGATCAAATAGAGATGGACATTCTAATGTGAATCTAATCAGTATCAAGGTTCCATTTGTTTTAGTTTTTCTAGTAGATCCCTTAAACCGGGATTACCCTTGAACCCTCCAACCGAGTTTTTGCGCTATTTCGTTTTGGATTAACTATAAATGTGATATCCTTGACGTATTGGATTAATGACTATCCCAACAAAATTTTGAACAAACCGAAACACATTTGCAAATTTTTTAGTTATAATCATAATAAATTACAGAAATATCACTCATTTCTGGATAATATATTTCTAGATAATAATGTGGCTCGCGAGCCACTTCTGATATATACCAAGAAACAATGATCTCTGGATTTTTAAAAGCTTTGTATTTTGAGTAAAGAAGCATTATAATGGGGCAAATAAGATTGGCATTAAATGCAATTATAATCGAGATTATATAAAATTCGCCCTCCTCAAGGAAACATTCAAAGGATTCCAGAAAATACTTAATTAAACAGAAACTAATGAGAATTTAATTAAGACAGCTAAGATGCCGTTTAGAGTAGCATTCTTCAAAGAATCGTGAATTCTTGAGATTTCTCTAAAATTCGTTAGTCGCACGCCTTTTAATGTCGGCTACATTCGCTTATAGTAACAAGGAACGAAAAGGCTTTTATTTACAATCCGGAAATTATGCATGACTTTAATGTAAGCTTGTTTAATCCCTGGTATAGAATACAGAAATTAACCTTTAACATCGTGTATTTTCATTTTCAACAATTGTTCTCTTGTATTTTTAAAGATCTATATTTATAGCGACTTTAATTTTGAAGAACAAGTTAAATTCGCAAATTACTACTAAGCATACTTACTCAATTGGCTTTGTACAGGTCTTTCAGGAGCAGGAATATTGCACATATTACATTATTATTATTGCCCGCTTTCCTGCTTCTTGCAATGTGGGGTTGAACCACATCTTTTCGCACCCCATGCTACCCTTTGTATTGACCGCTCGGTAATCTCTTTCCTTTATCTGTTTTTACCACATTCTGAGAGACTAAAATCCTATGCGTATTTAACTAGAAGCACATAAGAAAATTTCATATGGGGTTAAAGTTAGTCTAATGTATATCCGTTGTATGGGTGCCTATTAAACATTTTGTCAAAAATGAGTAATAAAACTCTCGGGCAGTATGTCTCTTCTGGAACTATAGTTTTTTTGTTGGATGATAGATGAATCCCTTTATTCCTCTTCAACTTCATATTCACTTTACTCGTTTTTTCATTTCCCTTCGCCAGTTATTTGATCCGGTCCTACGTAATTAGATCTGCTTCTTGCATCGGTGAATTCCTTGGCCTCAGTGGCCTATTCTTCAAGTTTATAATTGAAAAATACTGAATATCATTAGAATTAAGAAAGTTTCCGGAAAATATGGAGTAAAAATGAAAAAGCGTCATTCAGTCAGTAAACTTTGGAAGCAACTTTGGAAGAAAGTTCTCAGATGCCCGCTATATAGAATGAATAAATAAAATCGTGCTGAATAAAAGTTATAGCCAGCAGCTTATTCACATTCAATGAGATATCGAGCGTCCAGACCCAGACGGGGAATTACGTAAATTCTGAGAGGATTCAGCACTTATCAACGACGTTTGAAGCTGAAACATTTTTCAGGATTTCATCTACGACATCTCTACATCTAGCTGGACTTCGATAGAGATCTTTGGTCAGCAGAAGAGCTCCACACCTGCCACATAATGGCAAAAGACAGGTTGGCATTGATTTTCTATCTAATTTTATTGTTTGTCGGATTTCGTTGCAAATTTGTGGAGTGTCTACAGCCACATTTTCATCCCAATATGGATGAAAAGCGAAAAAATGGCTGAAAAGCTTCGCCTGAAATTGCATATTCTTGTTCACCTCTAATAACTCGGTGATTTTGTAATTTTTCAAATTTGCGCCAGAGATTGGAAAATTCAATTAATGTGCAAATGAACTTCCACTACGATAATCTTTTTACATTTTCAGCATATTTTTATTACATGCGGTTTATATAATAATTCACCAAGGGCAATAATACGAATTAAAATTCAGGGCATGCAAGTCAAATGAAACATAAACTTGATAAAGATTTATTGTTCTCTTCATCTATATGTATAAAAATGAATATATGCTGTCCGTTTGGCTGTATGGGATCTCCTCCTAAAATATTTAGTGTGATTGCTTAAGCTCTTGCTCTGAAGATGGCCATTTTGGGCCGAAACTAGTTGGTACGCTTAAATAAAAATTTAAAAAATACTTGGAGTCTGGACAACATCTCGACACTTCCTGGACAAATAATTCCATTGAAATGAAATATTGGGCATGTTTCGTGTACTTCTGGGACAATGTGAAAGGAAAGACAATTGGAAAAACCTCATGGTTCGAAAGTTATAGCGAAAAAATCAACACTAGAGGTGTAAACAGATCGACTGACCGGGACAGACTTACAAACTCTGTTTTCCTTAACCACTAAAACAGTTGAGTTCTCCAAAATCACAAACCGGGTAATCAGAACCTACCCAGCAACAAAACAGTAAAACGGAGGTGTGGCAATCAAGCCACCACAATGAAAACGGCACTGCAATAGCGACCGACGTCGGTCTTTTGCGCATGCGCCTCCGTCCGTTGTCAAGCAGTGATAGTGTACCGAACGCATGCAAACGGGAATGAATTTTCCATACCATATCAAATAGGCAGAGACAGCAGCGCACAACACTGCAGTATTGAGCGATTGTGCTGGATTCTGCGCATGCGCCTTGAACGCCGTGTCTCCGTCCGTTGCCGAACAGTACCAACGATTGCAAAGCGGCGGATGGGCAGGTGATCAAATAGTAATAAAACCCAAGCAATGCTGGGAACTCCCTAGTATAATATATTTTGAAACAAAACAAAGTTATTTTATTACTATGTGATTACATCATTTCTAGAGAGAACTTTGAGAACGTTGAGTTGATTCAGTCTTACTGCCAATTGCTTGATTTGTACGTAATCAGTTTGGTGTATGTCCATATTGAATCCGCCTCACAATATCAAGTTTATTACCTTGTTCCATTGGACACTGTAAGTGTTACTTGCATCAGATTTGATGAAATGTTAAATTATTACAGACTTAACAAGCTCTGTAGATATGCATACGGGAAATGTGGTCTGACATCTGATTTGTTGCCTAGAGTAAATTTTGAGAAGCTCTGATTAAGCATAAAACATGTGGGTTTTAAATGAAGTAATATTCTGCAATATCTTGGCAGTAATTCACAATGTTTACAACTTATTGGCAAAGCCTGAGCTTATGTTACATGCCTGCCTCAATCTACTAGAACCCCGATCGATTCGCAACAAATCATTTTCATTCCTTTTGCCATACCCTTCAAATCAATGCTGATATTCTCCTATCGTTAGTTATGGAATCATTTATGGCCTACCAATGTTTAGTTGTGTTCATATCTATATGAAGTTCGCCAGAAACATGTTTGATTGCAATTTGAAATAACTAAATATAGATAACTAGATATAGAATTAAAAATGCAAGGCAGAAATAGAGAAACGCTTTCAGAACGGGAAGCAAGTGTTTAGAGCCCTCAAGTCACTTGAAAGAAATAACAGGAAAGGGAGGTTCCGGACAATCAGCCTCTATAACAACGAGTCTTGAGAGCTGAGCAAAAAGAACAAAGAAAAGTTCCAGCAAAGGAGATGCCTTATTAGAGCAGGGCTGTAGGATGGGAAATAAAGTGCATTTTTCCTTTCTGGTTTGGACATGTTTACAGAATAACAAGTTTAGTATTAGACCAGTAAAAGCCATGATGTTTGATTGGATGGCACAGCCCTACTATTTTGGCCCATTGTACATTATCCTTGTACGGCCACTAAGTTTGGAAGAAAAGATAGGATTGGGTTATTGGGATGGGATGGGGAATCGTACTGCAACCATATCTGCCATTTCAGGGCTCGTAGTGGCCTCCCTTTACTGGCCACTCAATAGTCAATGCAAACACTGTGCCAGGAATTGAACCCAAGGGCTCGTGGGGCATCTGCGTTACTGATTCAGCTACCGGGTGGTTAGAAAATTATAATGGAAACCTATAGGAAACAGGCGAGTCATGGTCTTATATTTAAATAATATATAAACAGAAATGTATCCATATTCTCCAGTTATTCCTAAACATTCATACATTGTTATACAAATGTTGAACTATGAAATTTATCGAGTACAATAACTTACAAATTTATAATCTGTTATCAATTTCTATGCTTCAATGTTTTCTCTACTCGTTGCTCTACATTCAAAATGTCGTTGTTTCGAATGACTCTATTACAATACAAATGGTATAATTTTTGAAGGCACTTAACCCCGCGGAAAGTGACTTCATATGAAAAAGAAATGCTCAACGCTAACGGATACCTAGCAGCGTTATCGATTGCAGACGTGGCTTTAGGGCTAGCGAGAGTAAGATGTGAGCTGCAAGCCGTGCTTTAATTCGAAATTAATGATGGCATTTTTACTCGCACGCGGCGCTACTAACAAATTGCGATTTTATGATTTAATCAGAAGATCACATTTATTCTTCGCCCTGCCAGAAACACAGACATAACTTTTTAGTAGCCATTCATAGTCGCATGGTGGCTTTGACATTCGAACGACAAATAAATTGTAAAAAATTGCAAACGCCAGCGGTTTTGCGTTGACGATTATGTTTCGAGATTCCAGAACCACGTCAAATTATTGATCAGCTTGGAAATTGTCTGTGCGTTTTATCACTTTCTTTATGCGTTTGATCATCATCTTAGTCCTATGCGTTCTTGATTTGCTTTCATCACGATATTCTGAAATCTATACGAATATATTGCGATCAATAAAAAATTACCCTTTTTCTGAAATTTAATTAAGCAAGTGTTTCATGGTCAAAGTATTACGGTGTAATTACTATGATTAATGAAGGAGGAAGATAGTGCTAGCAGAAACTCCGAGATGCTGCAGGATCATGGTCTTTATTTAATTAAAGGTTTGATTCGTAGTTCGGAACATCCATTATAGTACCAGAGATAATATTCTATCTATTATAGAAAGTAGTAAGAGTAAAAAGTAACAAAAAAACAAAAAAGTTGATCTAATGCAGTGTTTCTCAAAATGCGTGCCGGGGTTCCTGGGGTCCGCTAGCATGGCGTAAGGGTTCCGCGAAACTTTTGATGTTACTTCTACCAACTGCAGTGCCAGTATAGGTGCCATAAAAGGGCAATTTGGGAAAAACCATGTGATTATATGTGAATAAATATTTCATGGTTCTAAATTGCAACACACTTCACGAAATTTTAAACAAAACCTCATAAAACGTAATGCCCAATTGCTTTTTTGGGTATTCTCCGAATTCTCGATAACAGGTGGGTATCATAAGAGTATTTAGCAGGCCATAAAATGCAACAGCAATTCATTTCTAGATATTTCTAGAACTGAATGTAGACTCACATCACTGCAATGCTGAATTTGAAAACAACATTGATTTGATGAGAAAAAGAAACCTGTACAAGCCAGGCCCTTGGTCCAATTGTGAGCCATTGGATAAAATTTGTGACCCACAGCGTGCCCGACCTCGTTAAGAAAATATGATACCATTAACAAGTGCTCTGATAAAACAATGAGGAAAAAACCTCCAAAACAAACGGGGCAATGTAAATTACCAGGAAACACTTTATGGACGGGCAACTCCGAAATGCGGGTATTCCTCGTACTTGTGTCTTGGCTCATTGGGGTTTACTTTACTAGTTATAAGGTGCCTCCAGTCCAGAATTTGAAGTCAACATCGAAATCAGGGACACTGAATTATTGTTTGCCTTACGCAAATTTTCCCATTATCTATCCGATATTATCCCATTTGGTGGATATGTAACACTGAGGGAGTGAATGAAATGCCATCGTCCATTATCAAAAATTTAATTAAACTTCAAATAGCATTCGCCCCGCATTGCATGAACTTATATCATCAGCATTCAAATCGAAATTTAGTTGGTTATGAAGGTACCAGCACTATCGTTGGTATTTCGTTTGCCAGTCAACGGTTGTAAAAGGCAACATAAAAGTCAACTTTATTATCGCTACCGACCAAAATGCCCTCTTCACATTTTGATTAAATTGCATAAGTTTAACTTTAATAATATTGTACAACACGAAACCTTTTTTTGGCCAATTTCTACGATGTATTGTGACACCTGATAAGTATTTTCTATAGATGTTGTGTAGGAAGATTTAAATTAAATTTGTAACTAACTTCTGAATAACATATTACGAAATATTAAATTACGTAAGGTTATAACATGAAAGATGTAATACAAATGTACAAGTTGTGTCAACTAATTATTGTGGTCATCTAGTAGGTTGGTTACCTCGTATCAGAAAACTTCACTTGATTGCATTTCAACGATTTCGTTAACTTTTGACATTAATCCTTTACACTTGGGGTGAACTGAGCCCAAAAGAAAGTTCGCAACTGGATTATCGTCACTCAGATCGTCCAAACGCAGGAACTTTGATTTGGACCTAGCAACTTGCTAGTTGGTTAGGAAGTTGTGATGACTTGATACCTTTCTCTACCTTAGTTATAAGCTCGTTTTGGAGTGGGTTTCAAACCTGGGTTGATCGTTCTCGGATTGTACCTTCGCATTACAAGAGGTCTTCCAGTGCGTGACCCTTATGCTAAACAGATACCTAATACATGATAATAAAACCATCTATATTTAAAATTTCTGTGATATCTAAGGGACCGTAACCAAACTCTTCCAGCAGCTATCTGCTTATGTCAGATCAAGTCAAGTCAAGAGACTATAGAAATGTCTCCATATACAACACAATTTTTCTTTGAAATTCTTCTCATCCTCTTAATCCTTATCCCAAGTCTGCTATTTTTGATGACGTACTCTCTTATTCTAATGATCACCTGGTACATTTATTTGTGCTCATAGCATTAAGAAGGTTGCAGATCTTATTGTAGGATTTTAAACTGCAATATTTTGCCGGGGATTGAACCCAATACTAGACTTGACTACCTAGACTACCGAGCAGTAATGCCAAAATGTTTTATTTTTAACACTTTTATGATACATTTGCACCCTTTGCAATATTGAAAATGTGCTACTTTAATATTACAATTATTATTAAGCTTTCTTTCTATCCTGATATGCTCCTAAATTGAACAAAATCAATGATATTAATTACATATTGCCATTCTATCTATAGTCAACCAAACTAATTGGAAAACTTGATTAAGTGATAGAATTAATATCGCCAGTATAAATGCATATATAGGAATGCTATCATTTGCATGATTTGCTTTCACTTTCAACATCGATTAAACGCGCTGGAAGTAGATGTAAATCATACTGAAATTGACGATTTCATGCAACAAAAACGTTATCGAAAGTTTTAATTAATATTGCATATAATTGGATTTAAAGACCTCAAAGCGAAATTCAATTACAATCAATCTATAATATTCTCTTGAAAACTATACCTTCCTATAACTTTTCACTGCAACATTTCTATGACGATAAATGCAGCAGGTAAATTAATGAAATTTTAATTAAACGCCATGAACACGTGATCAAACACAGTTGTAGTAAGTATAACAACAACAAAGTGACTGCGGCTGAAACCTGGCATCAGAGTGCCTTTTAATGCACTCGCAATGTCGCAGCAACAACTGCGGTGGCTCGCTATAACTTTGAGGATTCATTTTAATCAAATTCAATTAGCATTATCGCTGGTCAGAGTAATACAATTCAATTGCATGCTTCAACAAAGCAATTTCTGTGTTAAGGACGCATCGGCGGATAAAATACAAATGGAATTTGTCATTGTAAACTTTGAATTTACAATCAATAGCATTTTGCACAAACTTAGTATTTCTAGTTCCATGCTCTCTGCTAATTTTCTAAAAATCATGCTCTCAACATTTAAATTACTTAGGTTACTTAGAGTTAATAATGAAGTTCTGTTATTTATTCTAATATCTTTAACATAAGTATGGACAAATTTTATGCAAGAGCATTATGGAACCTAGAGACCGTTTCTGAAATCAGCAAAAAGAAACGAAAAGGATATAGCAATATTTTGAACAAAATTGTAATTAATTAACAAAGTAGTATTAATATTTTTATCAATTATCAATGTATATTTGGTGATAGACGCGGAGAGTTACATCTTCGTGCACACAGTGCCAGCTAGAAGATGATGATTTCGATGTATATTATACGAATATTGTAACCGCATTGCAAAATGCCAAATCTGGGAATGAATGTACTTAACATTCTCTATACTCGATCAGTTATATCAGTTATATGTAGTGCCGAAGAGACACGAAACGCTGATGTTATTGCGTGGATAATGATATATTGGAATCAACTGGCGATTCGCCAACAATTTACAGATTTTACACACCTCTAACTTAACCTTATTCTTTCTATTAACTGTTAACCTCGTGTCGTTCCGTTGCCAGACCTCTGTCGGCCCCCACTCACACCGCTTGCGCGGCAAATTCAAGATTGACCAATGCATATATATGCGATTATGGGCCACACAGATTCGAACGGACTCCGGGACTCCCGGTATTCCCCGCTTGTGTGATTTCTTTATCAGGCACGGCAAACGCGAGGCCCGCGGGCCGCATGCTGCCCACGTTGCATATTTGTGAGGCCTGCGCAACGAACTAGGACGGAGATTACCCGAGGACCTCCAGAAAATCTTCGTATATGCGATAAAGGAATACTAAAGACAAGTTTAGGTAATTACCAAACCCGGCAACGGACGACGGGTATTCCTCGTACTTGCCCCACTTCATCTCTAATAGGCACAAGAGACAAGCAGGCAATACCCACAATGTTTTTCCAAAGTGGCCCGCGAGCTCATTTGGGTTGGACGTCTCTGATCTAGGTCATCACGAGCAGCATATTAAATTAACGGCGAAAATCCTAGTGCTCCAACATCCCATCCAGAAGATTTTCTGGAGAACCTCGGGTATTCCTCATCGGGCCCCGGGTTTACCATGCCTGTCATTAAATGAAATGTATTTTACTGCAAGAATTTAACAAATAAATTGAAAATCTATTGTAATCGCAATGACAAGTCGCATTGAAGTCATAGAAATAATGAAAAAGCGTCATTATGATTGCGCAATGTTCATTACGAACAAATTACTGTAATGGCTATTAATAGGCAATTCAAGGTTTTACGTGAGTTTTCGCAGAAATTGGAGCGATAAAGCAAGCCGTTAGAGTAATTTACGCCCGTCTGATTACCTATACCATTTTCAATTAGTCGTTGTTGAATGCGACGACCGATGTCGACGAGTGTTATATGCAAATATGGGTAGCCGGATGGGCAACCCTGCTCGTGTATGTGTTTTGTGCTTGTTTTGTAGATTAGTAGAGGCAAACTTTCCGAAATATCAGCAGGTTCAATTACGAACCCGACTCGTTCGCTTCAATTTCCGCTGGCTAAAGTTAATTTATTTTTACGCTCACACGGTACCTTATCTGGTGATCAAAATGCGGGATTTACTGTTATTGCACAGACTTCTGCTGTTGACGTGAGTATATTATGATTTTTTCTGGATAATTTCTCAATTTTCATGCGTTGATAGTGGCAATAGGAAACAATCATGATTACCATTTTTAGCCACCATGAACCACCCCGAAATTCCGATTTTAGTGGGATTTGAAGGGTGTGGCATTAAAGAACCAAGGCTACACTCAGGAATTTGCTAAATTGAATGCAACGATCAAAGAAAATCATCGAGAATTAAGGCTCTCCTCCATCAGGACACCACTAGACCACACATGGCTTTGATCACTCGCCTCAAAGTGGCGGAGCTTGGGTGCGTATTGATGTTACATCCACCTTATAACCCTGACCTTGCACTTTCAGATTACTATTTACTTCGTTCTTTACTGAATTTCTGTAAAGGCAAAACATTCAATAAAGATGAAGTCGTTTTATCGCACTTTGAATCAGTTTATAGCCGATAATAGCCAGACATTCTGCGAGCGTGGAATTATAAATTGCGATATATAATAGAACAAAACTGAAACTATAGTTTACTTGAATTCTACAATATATACCAAATATGATTACATACAACAACTTTCAACAAATTGAAATTTTCCTCATATCGTAATATTGAGCAATATTTATTTTGCAACAATATATAATTGAGCGTTGCATTATAAATGTACTAAACAGTTGAACTATAAGAAAATAGTTCTGGAACGTACGGTGAGGATATTTATAACATCAATCAGCCTCAATTTGTAGATGGGAATCTTTGTTATAACTCGACTTACTGCTTGAACTCAGTAAAATACCTAAACTGGCCAATAATAGCAGAGTGAAATGAAGAAAAATATTAAGGAAACAGGAAATAGTAGAGTTATAAGTACATGAGTTTTAAATTGAATATATCCGTGTGAGTTGTGGATCTCTACTAATGAAATGAGCGTGTTTTTAAGGGATATATCCTATTCAGTGTCCATTTTAGTATCACTGACCAGGTGATATAATTCGATGCTTTGTATTGAATATCCGATTATTAGAATTGAGTTAATGGATCTGTGACTGTGGTCGCTATAAGTTGTCACAAGGCGCAAGTCTTGGCAACTTTAGTGTGCTCGTCGAAGTATGTTAAAGACAATATTTGCAACATTTGCTAAACACAGAAACAGTAGTGGTGATAAAACTTTCTTCAATTGCAGCGCAGTTACATAATGTGCATCGATGCATAAAGTGGTAATCAAGCCGATGTCCGTTAATGACGTTCTAATTAATCCATACAGTTAGCTTTCACGATTGCGAATGCAGCTGCACCTTCGGCGTGAAGAGCAAACAAATTAATTACGTCCTTAATTGATATAATTAGTGTGGATCATGATTACTGTTCCAATGCGTATCGGCAAGTTTACACTTATCCTGCTGCAATTAATTATTAGACGTCACGATTTTTATTTACCTTTGATTGCTTCATTACAGAAGCTGGCCAGCTAGAATGCTCAAACCCTTCTTCTTTCCTACAATATGAAGTAGAAGTAACTTGAAGTTTCGTCTACATATTTCCTACACCCTTGTTTGCTGTTTTCTTTTCATTTCTTTATTACTAGAGGGGCATAGGATATGGTGGGACGAGTTTACAGGATCCAACTTACTCATGTGGTAATTGAAGGGATAATGACCAATGAGAAGTCCCGTGACCTTCCCTAGTTCTCCTTACGTGAGAAGCAAGAGCTCCTTCCCATGCCATAATATATTTTCTCCTGTATTCTCGTAATAGGTTGCAGGTAGGGAAGGGCCTAGGTATGGGAATAACAGCTGCCTCTCCGTTTGCTGTTAAATCTTTTTATTTTGCAAAATATTAGCCAGAATTTATAGAAATGGGAAGAAGAAGTCATGAAATAAATAATGAAGATCCTTCGTAGTAAATTGTTTTTAATGAGGTGATAATATACAGATTTGCAAGAATGTCCTGCCGTTTACTGTAAATATTTTTCAAATAGAGAGAGATTATGCCATAGAGGTATCCATAACGACTGATTTCCGTTATTAACTCGGCGAATCGAGAGTACCGATTCCGTGTGATCCAGTTATAGTGTTTTGCCGAATTACAGCTACGTGCACCACCATATTTTGTAGTATGCACAATGATTTCAATCTGCAATGAATCCGTTGAAAGGAAATGTTATAGAGCAGGGATGAGCAAGACGCGGCTCCCGGGCCGCATGTGGCCCAATGGACCGTTTCATGCGGCCCACCTGGCACATGCGGCATTTATGGCCACTATAGTAGAAAAATATGCTCCTAATGGTAGGCCATTAAAATTTTCTAAATTTTGCCATAATTTTCATACAGCGGCACGTTTGTTGGCTAAGTATTGAACCTCCGTACTCTTTAGACGTGTAGAAATAGTTCTTGATGAATACCAAATCAAATCATCATTATTATTAATTTATACTTGCGGCCCAGACCCAGCATAAAAATTCTATGTGCGGCCCACTCTGAAAAAAGGTTGCTCACCCCTGTTATAGAGTAACGCAGGCTACTATCTAGAAGAAAAATTAGAAGCGGAAACGCATTCAAGAAGTTGTTTTGCAGCTGGCATTGAATTCATTTATGAGACGCCAAGAATTTTACATAAACTGTATCAGTAGGTTGCATTTCAATTTGCAACGGTACTTTCATCGCGTGAATTAACTGCATTGCATTTGCGCTGCTGATATTTTATACTTAATTTACTTCAGATATGATAAAAGTACAGATTTCCCAAATCCATCAATCATGAAAAAAGTGAAGCTCCGTTTATTGTACACCAAGGCCACGCTTTACGCTGCCCCGTTTAGCGCTGTTTCGTTTTAACGCTCTTTTATTTGGCTAAGGCAGGGCTCGCGAGCCACATGTGGCTCTTTTAGACGTATGGTGTGTCTCTCTTTCACCCTCGACCGACCCGAAAATTTCATGAAAATCTAAGCGACTGTCGGAAACCGCAGATAATTTGATAGTGGAGGCTCTTTTGTACATTTCGTGTGGCTCTTTCAGCTCCTGGCTGGCTCTTTTAATGGCCAATTGGCTCTTCCTCGCTAAATGGTTGGGGAGCCCTGGGCTAAGGCCATTCACATAAAGTTGCATAGAGTTTAGCGATTATTTTAAAATTTCTTAATCATTCATTTCTTTTGCTTGTTCGCTGCAGTATCCAAACCTGCCGAGAATTATTAAACAAACAATAAGAGGTTTTTGGAAGAAGTATAATGTCATAGATGCAATAGAACACATAGGTCTTTCTGGAATGAAGTAACACAAGAGTCTTTTAAAGGAGCATGGAAAACATATGGCCAGATCTAAGCAGGTAGGAGGACAATAGGAACTCTGTTGATATGTAGGAAATAGTCGAAATTGCTTAACAAATTGTCTTAGATGGAGCAATTGTGGAAGACCATGAAGAAATTTCACAAGGCACAGAAAGTCTTTCGAAAAAGCGAAGGAACCTAGCGATTCTAGTGAAGAGCAAAGAGAAATATCCACAGAATTGCTAAGTACTAGTTTAGCGACTATAACAGAAATTATGTATCAGTTTGTCGCAAATGATATGCATTGATAGGAGCTAAAAAGCTTGATGTTGAGTCATGCTTAGATGATGAAAGAATTTTTCATTGATTTGTAGCCGATTTTCCCCTATCCCTATGGTTTACAATGTAAACATGTAAACTTTACATGTTAAAATGACCCCGCTTAACGCTGTTTCGGGGTCTTAGTGTAATCGTATATTTAGGTTAGGTTGCTTTTGTAGGTTAATATTTGGAAGACTCTCTTGCAATCTCATTCATCCTTCCATTGCTGATTCTTCATTTAATTGTTAGTGTCGTATTTAAAGAGTCTTAACTCTTCTATTATGCTTAAGTAGATTAAGATTTTATAAAGCAGCTCATTCCCTATCTCATGATTTGAATGAATATCAAACCTCGAGTGGCAATTAACGGTGCTAGTAATATCGCTGTAGACTGCTTAGAAGGGTATGAAACGCCTCAGCATATGGTTGGCGAGTGCATCGCACTAAGGGTGCAACGGAAAGTAACCTTAGGGAAGGAAGCACTGACCTACGCCGAGATGGCTAGTCTGCCCTGGGATGAGCTCATGCACTTCTTTGAAGATATGATACGAATAATGGTGGGTTAGCACAAAAGGACAGGACCGACCGTGCGGGGAACCGGAGGCTAGACCGATCCCGACGTAACAAAAAATATCGCTATATAATCCTCTTTAATCCACAAATAATCGGATTTTATGTGTCATTTGCCTATTATTACCTCGATCTCTAACAATTCTATCAATTTTTTGCACCTTCACACTCCTTACTAGTCCCTTTATGTTTTGTTTTCATCAATATGAATATTTCCACGTTTTCCGTTGTTATTTCATTTTGGATTAGGTGAACCAGGATAATTAATTGGTTAATTGACGGAAATAAAATAACTAATTGCAATAATAATGAATTTCGTTCAATGTATAATAGAATTTTGACCAATTGAGCAAACAGTTATGAAATGCATCGATGCTTTGAGTGAGTTAATTAATTATTTATTCACGTTGGCATTGCGTGGTATAGTTATCCAACAGTAATAAATATCGCTATTTTAATTGCGCCTCACTGTCAGCAATTTCCGAGAGTATTTCTATTTGATAATTGACGTTTCCCAGAACAACGCGATTGATTGCGTTTCCACTGAGGCTTGCCGACTCCAAAGTGGGGAAATTGGCGAAATTGCACTAATTACTTGCGCGCTTCAAATGCCAGACTTAGCTTTGTTATCATTATTCCGTATTCAGTGGCATTCACTTCCACAGAAGTCCTCTAATTCCTTCATGCTCCCCGAACCCGCGTTGAATTGCGAAACACTACATCAGCTCTACAAATCAATGTAGATTTAGTGTTTGCGGGCATAGCAGATGTGATCCTGCTTCATTGTTCTTCTCGGTTTGAGAAATGCTGGCTTAGCTCGATGTCAGAAGTAATGTCAGAAGTCTTTGCACGCTGCCTTAGAAGATCAAGTTCAATCATGGAACAAAAGGTTCAATGGTGCTTGCAATATGATTACCAAACCGTGCCTCCAAGGGAGTTTCTGACTATCTTTCAATGCCTACTATCCTATTAATCCTATATATATAGGCACTATATAGGTTCTGTTAGTGTTTATTGTAGTGTTTAGACGTCTATTTCCTTCTATTTTTATTTGCAATATTAATGGACAAAACTTGCGAATGATGTCTCGGATCTTGAAGCTTACTATTTCGTGGAAAAGCGTACTTCCGAACATTTTTTCAGAATCCGGACTGTAGTGATTCCACTCGTAACTGTGTAATATATTTCGTGCCTTTACAGCATTTGTGAGGTTGCAGATCCTATCTTGGGATTTAAATTTATTGTATTATGTTCTGGCAAGGATTGACATAAACACTTTCTGTTTTTGCTATACTACTGAACGATTTGAATTAAACATGTTTTCGCAGATTTTGGCTGTGTTCAGCCTTTTTAGACATGTCGCCATATGTTTGCTTTGTTAAACTGCGAAACTTCTTGCAACTGTTTGAACTATTTGCTACATAGCTCGGCAAATGGTTGCTGTAATGGTAACTTTAATTGCAGCGAATCTGATGAGGCTCAGCAATGTTTAATTTAGGTTGACACGTAATTATTCATCGTTGAAATGTTTAGAATACTGGAGCGCTCAACCGTAAATGCTGCTAGGTTCTATCATGCTGCAGCATTTCGCACAATCTCCGTCAAATGTTGATCTATTATACAATTGGCAAATCAAGTATTATACTGTGACGGGCCTCGTCGCGGGAAACTCAGAATGTAACGTAACAAATGTCTATTATGGTCGAAACCTATACAATCGTGGTTCAATCAGAACTGGCGTTTCGTCGTTTATTCATTTCGTATATAGCACACATTTCCATCAAGATTTTCTCGCTGATTGTTGTAGACCAGTGATGGCGAACCTTTTTAGCTGAGTGTGTCAACATTCGAAAAATATAAACATATTTTTTTGTGGCGTGT
>JAOEHK010039919.1:7686-23278 GCA_025447835.1 Labidoglobus nevermanni | reverse complement strand
TATATGACACGTGACAATCGGATTAACCATTCTCGAGATGTACATTTCCTCAATTATCTAGTAATCTAATTGACCGATAAGAAACTAATTGATACCATTGGATAGAATATTTTATTCCCTTTAATTTGATATATGACACGTGACAATCGGATGAACTCTTCACGAGATAATGATTTCCTCAATTATCTCGTTACCTAATTGACCGATAAGAAACTAATTGATACCATTGGATAGGATATTTTTTCGTCGTACTGCCATGAGGTAGATTACCTATGGGTACTTCTTGTGCCCAGAACTGATCGGGGGTAAAGGAAAAATAGTGGAAATCGACGTTAGGTTATCGAAATGAAAAAGTTGAAATCAATTCTTTTCAAAAAAAGCGTAACACTTGATGTAAGCGTAACACTAATGCACTACATAGATAAATGGAGCGTAATCACATGTCACGTGTCAGATGAATTTCTTTAAATGATTGGTTTCGCATAATACCTTGTGTTATCCTGAATGTTGTTTCACTATTCATTTGCCTGACAATCGCGTATTTTATGAGTTATTGCGTATTGGAACCCCAATGATTTTCAGTTGCCTCTTTTTCAATTTTCCACACCGTATTTAAGATTTTCGCATTGTTTCAACGCTAATGATAACGCTCCATTTATAATCTATGTAGTGCATTAGGAAGAATCAAGGGCTCGCCATTTCTCTCTGAAAGCATCAAATTAAATTCTAACCAATTCAGAAACCCTATGAAATATAAGGTTATGATCAACGCTTGTAAAGAGAAACAAATCTATTTCACTCTGCATTTGTGAGAATCTGTGAAGTACCATGTCGAAAAGGCATGTGGATGAAAGCCCAAGTGGGCCGCCACCTATTAAAAAGATTCACTTCGAGCCGCATCTGATTGGGCCCGTTTCGACGCTGGAGGAAATGGACATCAAAGTCTTACAGTTCCAAAATAAGAAATTGGCTCAAGTAAGCACCTCCAGGAGCCAGTGCAAGCCAAGTAATCAAGTTGTCTGTTTAGCGAATCGAACAGCGATTGAGGTGCGAATCTGAGCTGCGACAACGCATCGAGCAGCTGGAGAAGCGGCAGACCCAAGACGATGCCGTGCTGAACGTCGTCAACCGGTACTGGAACCAGCTGAACGAAGACATTCGTATCCTGCTGCAGCGCTTCGATGCCGAGACCGCCGATGAGTCGGAGAACAGGAACGAGAACGAAGCAACTACCTCCTTCCTCATGCAATTGTCCACCTGGGACAAGGAGGAGCTGGATGATAAGCTGGCGAACCGCGTCCAGGTGTCGAAGCGAGCGGTCGCCAAAGTTATCCAGGCGTTCGACAGACTGATGCAGCGCAACGATAAGATTACACTGTCACTCAAGGGCGAGTTGGAGGGCCAAGAGGCACCTTGCCTCGACGACACGATCCGCGAGAACAACGTGCAATTACAGACGGAAAATCGCAATCTGCAAGCTCTGCTCACTGCGCTCCAGGAGAAGTATCATTCCAACACGCTGAAGATGTCCGAATTGCGCGACTCCGTCACCGGCAAGGAGACCGAAATCGCCGAATTGAAGAATCAGATCGACGACCTGCAGTACGACTTGGACAAGGTTCGCATACGCAACGACAAGCTGGAGAACCACCTGGGCGAGGCCATTGAAAAGCTCAAACTCTACCATCATATGCACGGCGATCCCGACAAGAATTCGAGCGGACAGAGTCAGCAGAAGGTGCAAGTGACGAGCAGCGTAACGCAAGCGAAGATCGAAGACATGGTGAAGGAAGTGGAGGAGTGGCGCGAGCTTTCCAACAATCGTCTTCAGGAGCTGGAGAAGCTCCACCAGACGCATCGAGAGACGCTGAAGGAGGTGGAAAAACTGAAAATGGATGTGAGTTTCGTAATGCGCTGGTTGTTTCTATATGTTGCTGTTTGATCAATGTCTACAGATCCGCCAATTGCCCGAGAGCGTCATCGTTGAGACGACCGAGTACAAGTGTCTGCAATCCCAGTTCTCTGTTCTCTACAACGAATCGATGCAGATGAAAACCCAGCTGGACGATTCAAGACAAAACCTACAGACGGCCAAGAATGCTCACTTGCGAAACATCGAAATGATGGAGGTATGCAATAAAACTACGGCCGTACAATCTCATAACTAGCAACAATGATGCGCGATTACAGAGCGAGGAACTGATGGCCCAGAAGAAGTTGCGCCAGGAGGTGATGCAGCTCGAAGACGTGTTGGCCCAGCTGCGCAAGGAGTACGAAATGTTGCGCATCGAATTCGAACAGAACCTGGCGGCGAACGAGCAGACCGGGCCCATCAATCGGGAGATGCGCCACCTAATCACGTCGCTGCAAAACAACACGCAGCAGCTGAAGGGCGAGGTGCAGCGATACAAGCGCAAGTACAAGGAAACCAACACGGAGCTGCTCAAGCTGCGAAAGGAGCTTGACGATCTGCACGTGAAATTGGAGCAGCAGCAAACGGGGCTACACGACCTGAAGGAAGCCATTAAGCTGGAGGCGATCAAAGAAGAGGAGCACCATTTGGAACACGCGCCCGTGAAGGAGGAGACATGCAGTACGCCGTCGGTGAAGAACGAACCAGACGAAGCGGACCCCAGCGATGAGGCAGCGGATAAGTCGCAAGAAGGCACATTGGGTTCGCCGACAGCCAAGAAAGACATCAAGCTGGAGAAGGGCGGCTTGGTGAAGAAGGAGAGCATCGTGAAGAGCGAAAAGGAGCATCGCGATGCGCAGCGCGCGAAGGAGGCTAAGATCTCGGAGAGCGAGATCGTGCGCGATATGCGCGCCCAGCTGAAGAAGGCGTCCAACGATCAGAAGGAGATGAAGCTGCTGCTAGACATGTACAAAGGCGTCAGCAAGGAGCAGCGCGATAAGGTGCAGCTGATGGCGACGGAGAAGAAGCTGCGCTCGGAGCTGGACGATCTGAAGCAGCAGATGAAGAAGGTGCAAGAGAGCAAGCGCGACGATCGCAAGAAACTCGCCGACGACGAAGCGCTGCGCAAGATCAAGCAGCTGGAAGAGCAGAAGTACGAGCTGCAGAAGCAAGTCGCCAGCCAGAAGCCGGCGGACGGCAACTGGGGAGCCGGCCACAATGTCCTGCACCAAATGCGGCCGTTCGTCGGCTCGCAGGAGGAGGAGGCGCTGCTCAACGAGATGGAAGTGACTGGGCAGGCGTTCGAGGACATGCAGGAGCAGAATTCGCGCCTCATCCAACAGTTGCGCGAGAAGGACGACGCCAACTTCAAGCTGATGACCGAACGGATCAAGTCGAATCAATTGCACAAGCTGGCGCGCGAGGAGAAGGACGTGCTCAAGGAGCAGGTCTCCACGCTGACGACGCAAGTGGAGGCTGCCAACATCGTGGTGCGCAAGCTGGAGGACAAGGAGCGCATCTTGCAGAATACGCTCTCCACCTGCGAGAAGGAGCTGGCGACGCGCCAGCAAGCAATGGAGATGCACAAGCGGAAGGCGATCGAGTCGGCGCAGAGTGCGGCCGATCTCAAGCTGCACTTGGAGAAGTACCACGCGCAGATGAAGGAAGCGCAACAGGTGGTGGCCGAGAAGACCAGCTCGTTGGAGGCAGAGGCCTACAAGACGAAGCGCCTCCAAGAGGAGATCGCGCAACTGAAGCGCAAGGCGGAGCGGATGAAAAAGATGGAGATCTCCGGCACGACGCTGGACGAGGTGATGATGGAGGAGATTCGCGAGTACAAGGAGACGCTCACGTGTCCGTCGTGCAAGGTGAAGCGCAAGGATGCCGTGCTGTCCAAGTGCTTCCACGTCTTCTGCTACGACTGCCTGAAGACGCGCTACGAGACGCGGCAGCGCAAGTGCCCGAAATGCAATTGCGCCTTCGGTGCGAACGACTACCATCGCTTGTATCTTTCGAATTAAGAAACTGCCGGAATATGCAACTCGCCGAGATTCCGTTGTCAAAGCAATGAATTAGATTTGATGTTTAGTGACATTAAACTCGCGACTCGCCGCAAATTGCTTGTGTTCTAGTCCTAGCCGAATTTCACCCATCCAATTCATCAATGGCATCGTTCAGACGAGTCCTCGAACCGCTCACTATTCAGGGCAATTATTCCGTTGAAGTGTAGTAAGAGAAATAGATGCTCTACTACTTGCGTTTTCCAATTGTCCGCCGTTGCAAATCGACTGCTTTCAGCGAATGCAACGTAGAAATTGGCGTCATTCAGTTCACTGAAGAGTTCGACTATCTGATGGTAGGGACGGCAGATGGACAGATCCATGCGGTTAAGGAAAATGCTATCGCATTCACTCTGCTCGACGACGTCTCATTCAATTCGGCGGTGACGGGCTTGAAACATCATCCCGTGTCCCGAAACTATCCCATTACCAACACGTTCATGTGCTCTTGTAAGTCACCGCTCAATTCTGAATTCGAGTACGAACGGACTTTCGCGACCCGTCTACTTCAGATGCGAATGGCATGCTCAAATGCTGGAATTACAACTTTAAGGCGTGCACGTACTCGACGGAAGAGAACCGACGTACTCTGGGCATATCCTACCATCCCAAGTTGGTAAAGTTCGTTACGTACGGCGACAACATGAAGATTTACATGTACGATGACGATTCCAAGAAGCAGGAGCGCGTGCTTTCAGCTTCGTACGCAGTCAACGGGCGCTAGCGAATATTTCACTCAGCAGCTTCCTTAACAGGGACGTGAAGGGTTCGACGGATGGACACACAAACACGGTCACATGCGCCTGTTTCCATCCGCAAAATGTGAGCGAACTGATCAGCGGCAGCCTCGATGCAACGATTCAGATTTGGGATACGCGGCAACCGCACTCAGTGCGGAAATTTTCTGGCATCGTTCTCGACGGGCCAGGATTGGAATTCACGGCCAAAGGCACCGAGGTTCGCCTGCAACTTCAACATTCCGCACAATATTCAAACAATCTTCGTTCACAGTTCATTACATGCTCTCCGCAAGGCAAGAACACGCCAACGCTCAAGTTGTGGGAATACCGGACCGGAAATGAGTTGATTGCGCTGGATTCTGATAAGTTTAAAAACACGCCCGTAATTGATCTGGCCCGAGGTGCCGCAATGCCCACTTGTAATATCATATAACATTTACAGCTTCACTGCGGCACGCACATCAACAAGAACGAATTCGTTTGCGGCGGTGGTCCACCCGGATTCGTGCGTATTGTTAATGTGCCCAATCTGGATGTAATCACTAGACTTACACGCTTACCAAAGCTAATCAACTCAACTAAATGCATTCGCAGGTCAATGGATTAATTTCCAACATTCCGTCCCCAGTGACTAGTATTACAACCGGCAGAGGAACGCCACTATTCGCGTTTTCGGCAGGTAAACGCGTCTACTTCGTATCTGCAACGCAGCAATAAAGACAATTTGCGTGGGAGATAAATTCGTTGCATTTTCTCCACTCTTGTGGAGGTCCCTCTTGCCTCCGCTGGCCACCACGCGGCGATTGCCGCTCTTGGGGAACACATGCTCATTCTAGCATTGTCATATAATTCATATCTTAACGGCATCTAATGATATATCTACTATAGTACAAAATGAACTTACGGGCTATCACACATCAACTGGTTTGCGCACACAAGCAGTGGAACTATGAAATTATGCACTAGATAATAGTATACAGAGAGAAGAATTCATCAAATCGATGTGGGTAAACGTAGATATTATGTACAAAGAAACGCCTCATGGTGCAAGACGAAGAACAACACGAATTAATCTTATGAAATGAGCTCAAAGAGAATTGATATTGAATTGTCTAAGAAGTTTCCATCTAACGAGAGGCTCTTTCTACGACGCATTCATTATTGTTCTGCGCTTTATTGTTGCTTGGATCCTGGCTTAAATGCATTTGATTTCGGTAAACATTTCAACGTATCAACATCGATTAGAGTCATTTGAAAAGGACAATGTACAATGTTGCATCGGAAATGCGTTGCATTGCGGCCTCCACATCTCATCTGCTGGACCTATCTAGTATTGAAAAATAGTGGAAAATATAACGATGCCGGTCAGTGAACGTTGGCATTCGTCTGCACACTTACTAGCTTCAATCGCTTCATTTGTACAATACCAGTAGTTAAATAGTTTGCAATTCTGCTTCTGCTAATTGTAGATTATTTTATTTTGTATCTCTATGTCCTATAAGGCTTCAGCGGGCAAAATTCTTGTAAGTTGAGAGAGTTTTTCGCAGTGAGGGCTTACTTTCTTCCATCCAAGGGAGCTTTTGTGTTTGATTAACAATGCTATTCATGTAAGAAAATATGACGTGTTCCGCTTCACGAATGCATCAGATATCAATTAGCTTTTAATTGCGGCCTCCGTAAGACTAGATTGCACACGACAGCCAAAATGTTATAGTATAGATGTGGAAATAAACCTGAACGAATGATCTGTTACCTGCGATTTGTAGTTTCGTTGCGAATTTAGCATTGTCTTGATATGTGTGGGGTCAGAAAATTCAATTGCAGCATGTTTAGTTTGTCAGGGGATGCATGAATGTATTTGGCATGTTTGCACGCTTCCGGCCCAGCGTGTTGTTGCAAGTCGAGATTACGCGATCAATCCAACGGAACCAAATGAGATATGGATGCAAGATTGCGTCTAAAAATATGGAGATTAAAAATGTGCAAAATTTTGTTTCAAGCCATTCGAGTATTGGCAGTTTCCAAAGAAGATTGTAAAAGTTTCCGTGAGCGTTTACAAAGCGGCATCGAGCGCAAGCCTCGCATAGTTTCCGAGATGCCTCTTGGAACATTGACGCTTACCTGCCGCATTGAAATTTCTTCAGCGTTCTCTATTGTATTGTATTTTGCTCTAGAACAAAATGTCACAGCCTTTGTAGAAAATGTTGAGCACTACATCGTATTGTAGACGGCATTGTGCTTTTGTTTCGCGCCTAGCTGCGCCAGCGGATGGCTCTTGCCGTACTGCTGCTGCTTGTTATTGTTGTTGTTGTTGCTGATGTGGAGCGCGGCCTTGAGCTGGCCCAGGGGCGCATTGCGTACGACCGGCACCATCGGCGGTCGCTTGAACTCGCTCTCCACGCTGCGCTCCTTCTCGTGCTTGCCGCTGAAGTGAACAATGATTGGCGTCTGCTTGATGCGGATCGGACTCTTCTCCACGGAGACCTCGACGCACGCGAACCGGTTCGGAGGCGGCGTTTTGTACGGGTTCTTTTCGAATTTTCCGCGCAATTCCTTCACATTCTCTCCCGGATCGGAGGCCGTGGGACTGGCCGGCTTCTCCAAGCTGGTCGGGCTGGATGGCGCGCTGCAGCGCTTCTCCTGCCTGTCGCCATCGCAGCCGCTGCACTCGTTGTTTGTGATGTTCATCTGTTGCACGCGCTGCTCGATGACGCTTTTCGCTTCGAACTCCTTCTTCAGGCTCTGCACGATGCCGACATTGCCGGCCTCCAGCTCGCCACGTGGCTCTTCCCGCTTTGCGATGTCATGATGGAGGTTCTCGAGGAACGTCCGATGCTGCTTCACGGACGCACCTTGCGCTGGATTGCTGATGCTGGATGCCGACCGCGACAGACACGCGTTCTCCGCCATCAGGTCCATGTTGGACTTTTCGGGCGCGCTCTTCGACAGTCTCGCCTGCAACGCCCTATCCTCCGGCGAGTGCAGCGCGCCGAAGATGTTCACATTGCTAGAGACTCGCATGCCACAACCGTGCAGCGCGTCGCTGAACGCCTTCGCCTTGTCGTCCAGCTTCGAGTGCTCCTCCAGGCGCTGCTTGGTGCGCCTAACTGTGCCGGGGTTCCAGGGAATGTCCTCCTTGGCGTAGGGGAAGATGCCGACGGCGCGACTCTCTGCGAGATCAGTGTGCGCGCCATTCGCGTGCGTGCTGCCCTTCTCGGCGAACGCAATGGCGTGGCGCATGTCGTACGAGCCCCATGAGCTGTTGCGCGACGGCAGCGCGCGCGTGTCGCCCGAGCCCCAGCTGCTGTGGCGCGACGGCGTCTCTCGCGTCTCGCCCTGAAAGCCCAGCCCGACCGCGCTGTCGTACGAGCTCCACGAGCTCTGCCGCGAGGGGCAGTTGCGCGCCGGCGTCACCTCGTCATGGACCTCGGTCGCCGGGATCACCGTGGCGCGCTGCTGCTTGCGCTCCTCGCGGTCGAAGACGCGGTCCACCTGCGAGGAGAACACATCACCGTCCCTGCGCACGCTGCGACTCTGCTTGACGCGCAAGCGGACTTCGGGCGCAGGGCCGTGCCTCTCCTGAAACTTGTCATAGACCTTGTCAGGTTGCTTGTCCTGGCTCGTCGCCTCCTCGTCACTAGCAATTAATGTTAAAAGATCACAGTCGTCAATTGTACCATTGGAAGGGCGTCGCTGCAAGCCGCATGCCGGCGTCGGCTGGCCGACCTCCCCGGGGTCCCACGTGTCGACGGCGGAGGACGGAGGCTTCTGATTCTCGGCGCGCTTCGATTCCAGCTCGCTGACGCGCTCCTTCACCGAGCCCGCCGTCGGCACATTGCGATTGGGAATGTGCATGATCTGATTCGGCGAGACGCTGTACGACTCCCCATTATCACAGGGAAGCAGCACGTTGCGCGCAGAGTCCTTCTTCTTCTGCGCGCCGCAGTCGCGCGGCTCGGCGACGTCGCCGTCGGGCGAGTTGGCACAGTGGGCGGACGCCGTCGCCGCCACAGCGGGCACGTGGAGCGCGTCCGCGTCCGCGCCGGCGCCGGCGCCTGCATTGTTCAGATCCTTCAACGAGCGGAACGCCGGCGGCGACGTCTTGCCGCACTTGCTCTCGGCGCGCAGCTCGTCGGCGAGCGTGCCATTGTCCGGCGACCAGGACTTGGGGCGCATGCCCAGCTGCCGCAGGTCAAGGCCGGACATCGTTTGCATGTGCAGGCGAGTGCCCATCTCGACGACGATGGGCGTCGGTTCGCTGCCCGCCAGGAGGCGCTCGTTTTTTGCCGCCAGACTCGACGACTTGAGGTTCGTCTCCGACTTGGAGCGCTGCAGCTTCTCCCTGTTCTTCATCGCGTCCAGGATGCCCTGGTACATCTCCAGCTGCGTCACGAAGCTGGCGTTCGGCTTGACGCAGCTGCGCTTCCGCTTGACGTGCTCCATCGCCTGCGCGAAGCTCCAGTCGTACGCCTTCATCGCGTACGCGATCACCACCGACGCCGAGCGGCTGACGCCCATCTTGCAGTGCACCAGCACCTTGGAGCCCTGGCGGCGCGCGTTCGTGATGTACTTGAACGTGTTGTCCCAGTGGCGCAGCAGGTCGGTCTTCTCGTCGTCGCACACGCGGATGTTGAGGTAGTCGAACGTGCCCGGAAAGAAGTTGTCGATCTCGCGCGTCACGTTCAGGATGTGGCCGACGCCATTGCGCTGCAGCTCCTCGTAGTTGGACGCGTTCCACTCGGAGCCGAGGTAGACGTGCTCGAAGATCTCCGTCGGCGCGTCCATCTGCCCGAGGATCGTGAGCATCTCCTGGTCGATGAAGCTCTTGTACTCGCCCAGGTCCATGTCGAAGTCGTCCTCCAGCCGCGTGCGAATGTACTTGCTGGTCACCTCGTCCAGGTCGACGCTCATCATGATCTCCTTCAGCGTGGACTTGATCACCTGCTCGGTCTCCTCGCGCGCCGTCGGCTTGGTGCGCAGCGAGTCGGGCGACGGCGGCCGCCGCGACTCCAGGTTGTCCATCGCGTTCCACTCGTTGAGGCAGGAGCGGTCGGACTTGATGCGCTCCTCATAGTAGCTCACCCAGGCGTGCGTCAATCCGCCCTGGAAGTAGTTCTGCTCGCGCGCCTTCGAGCTCACCTTGTGCAGAGTCTGCAGCGCGGACCTGAAACGCAAGACGGCGTTTACGGGCGGACGCAATTTCCAGCAAACACATCCGCTCGACTTCCTGCCTACCGGTCGCCGGCCATGGATAAGGCTGGCTGCGTACAAATCTCCTCGAAAATTGCGCGAATAATAATGATTTACGGCGCGCGTCTTGCTCACGAATAAGTTGGAGATTGTTTGAGGAAGGATTGCGCGCACCAAGGCCGGTGGGTTTCGAACGCTGTCGCTAATCGAGGAAACCCGGTTTGGGCCAAATAAATGGTGAAATAAGTGAAGAATCGCTGCCTACGGCCGTACCCACTTCACCACTTCGCCAACTGACCTTTCCGAATGCCACATTGAAACTGAGCATCTTCGATTCGCAACCATTATCTTGCGCGCACGCACAGCGAAACTTCCCTTATCACTCACGTGTGAGTTAGCGTAGCTAACTCAAGCGAGGGCTGCTTGGAAAGCCGTACCAATAATTGTCGAATTATTGGCAGGATTGCGGCAGTAATGTGGATACCGTCGAAGGCGGTCGAGCACTGATCGCATCTCCATCGCGTTGTGCAAATTGCGAAAAGCGCGCTCGCAGAGCGACATTCGGAATGGAAGCGCGCACTCGGCTCGCATCTACAAAGTGCTTCGCGGCGCTTGTTTGGCCTAATTGCCGCGAATGGCGGAGGCTGGTAGCGATAGCGAACGCGCTGTGTGCACCGCATGCGGGACCAGATGCCATGCTTGGCAATGGTAATGGCGAAGTGGTCGGTGCCCATGTATAGACATGGGAGCACGCAGTCGTTCGCTCAATCGCGCGCAACGGTGATTCGCATGGAGAACGAGATCGCAATAAGCCCACCGACTGCGGCTTTTCCTTTCCGACAGCGGATCGGCCAGTTCCAAAGTGTCCCAAAACAGCCGCTACCACGGTACGGCTATGCGTCCAACTTTTCGCGAGGAAGGCTCAGAGTGGCCCTTGTAGTCATCTCCGAACTGAATGTAGGACCCGTGGAAATAGTAGCGATATTTTGGGCGCACAAACGCACGTCATAAATTCTTCTCGCTTAGTTACGAGAAACTCATCTAAATATAAGTCAAGGTAAATAAACAGCGCAACGTGTTCGTAGAGCTGCGCTAGCATCTAAGGAACAGGGTGGTATGGGCTCATTACATCGCTTCCCTGGCATGAGGCGGCGAGTCGAGCGAATGTGCGGCAAGTCGGACAAATCAGCTACTCACCACATCGCCTGCACGGAGACCGGCTTGAAGATGTGGTGGCGGCCGCACACCGTCACGCTGAATCCCCTGCAAGTGGAGTGGATGTAGGCAAGCGCGCGCGCCAACGAGGCATGCCGGATCTTACCCATCGCCGTCGAGCGTGATCGACGTGTCGGCGAGGACGCGCAGCGCCAGGCCGACGGTCGTCTGCTCGTTGCAGTCGATGCCCAGCAGGCACGACTCCTCGGCGCGGGCGCCCACCCGGGACACCACCACCAGGTAGCGCGTTCGCAGCGGGTACGCGCTCTCCAGCTTGACCGCCTGCAACACAGCATGAAAGCACGTCCGGATGAGCGTATTGCCGCACGTGAATGCCAAAGGTCGCGATCGCCGTGATTGAATTCGCCAGCAGCAAGCGGCGTCAGCGAGAGCGTGAACTAAGGTGGATCGTGTCAAGACCGCTCGCAGCACGCGAGGCGCCCATTCCCAGCACTCGCTGGCGCATCGCTGGCGATGATGTTGAAACTGCTTTGATCGGCAGCGTGACTAAATCCACTGCAATTCGTTGGAAGCACAAGTGGCATTTTCGCAAAAGTTTCGATATTGACCAATCATCCCACCGCTCCAATCGAAATGCCGACGCAAATGTGATGCAATCGCTTCTATTCCACGCCATTCAATCAGCGCTTCTTATTTCAAATGCCAAATTGTTAATAGTGCAGCTAATCGTAATCATTCATTACAGCTTGCATTATTAACCATCTAGAAAGTAATTCTAATCATTCTCATCGCCATCTACCTGGCACTGCACTATTAGTAGACACTTTCTTATTCCTTTTCCCTTTTTACTTGCTCTATGGCAAAGTTGGAGACCAATCGAAACTAGAATTTATGTCGCTTCAAATGATTGTGAAGCATTGTTTTATTGTGGCGAAACAAAAGAATTGTTAATGCAGGTTAGTAAAACATTTACTGCAGGCACTAACCGAGAGAAAAATTTCTGCACGCTGAGATTAAAATATCGTTTGGCTTTCCATTTTCCGCCGCGAATCACGAATGGCACGCCATTAAATAGCAATCTAGCGTGACCTCTTCCTAGGGCCACGAGCAAGTTTGTTTGATGATGATGCAATTTGGCATTATCATCAATGCCATTAACTGCAGCGCAAAGTGGAAGCCTTTTGCAGCCCAAAGAGGTGAACCCGAGCGGCTGTTTGCCATGCTCTGCCCACAAGACGCATGCTTTTCTTGGTAGATATGATGTCGCTTATACTGGGCGTTCGTTTCAGTTCAGCAACGAGTCGAAATTGTACATATTTTTAAACTCTGGCCATCGGCCAAGCGAGCGCCGACTTTAATGCAAAGAGAAGTTGAGATATTATTATTCGCGTTGCGAGACGCAAACGGCAAGCAGTTAAATTTAGTTGTATATGTCAGTGTGCCATGTGCACAGTTCGAATGAGAATTTCGCCAAATTTGGGCATTCAGCGGAAACAGTTGCAGCGCGTAATTGCTGGCTGGCATTTGATTAAAAGCTCAAGCTGGGAATACTACAACGGGATTTGAATGCAGTCAACGCGCATTTTGTTTCATTCGCAATTTCTCAGAGAGGATGCCGTGAAATTTGCGATATCTTTTCATTGTTTTTGATATCAAATCTCTTTCACGTTCACCCAACGTGACCCAACTGGTTGATTTGATGAATTATCGGCCAATGCAATAAAATTTGATGCGAATACGTCGCCTTCCTGATTCGCTGCACATCAATCTCAAATCAATTACGGTAAGCACATGCTGCAACAGTTTTCTAATGCTGTCGATGAATGAAAAGCGCTGGGAGGCGGTGCGCTGCGCGCAGCTTTCACTTTTCCTCGCATTATTCAGTTTTTCAGAGACAAAACTGATGGCTGGCCGATCGGCAGTGCTCCGGATTGCACGAATTACGCCGGTTAGGTGAGTGTCATGCAATTGCACTCAATGTTGACGGTAATTTGCTTCGAATCCATTTGCTATTGCATCCGTATATGCAATTAGAAAGCGTGATGTGTCTAATGATCGCTCGCGGCAACACCCGGACTGCACGTAATATGCATAAATTGCGCTTTTTCATCAGCGATCGAAGCACTCACCATTTTCAGCGTCTCCTCGGGCCGCAGCAGATAGAACATCGATTGCAGATGCCGCTGGATGTTGGAGCCGGCGCCAGACGGCCGGCTGGATTTCTGCGCCTCGGAGGCGGCTGGCAGCACCAGAGCTGTGCCCTTGCCAGCAAAGTAGCACTCGCTGAGGCTGCAACAGGAGCGACAACGCATTGACAATCATCGCACACGATGGGACACGCATCGCAACACAATCATCGCCCGCCTGGCCAGCTGCGTCTGCGTTTACCTGCCCTCCAAGTCATTCGAATCGATGACCTCCTCTGGCGGCAGGCTATACCTTATGCTGGGAATTCCGTCGACAGCTTGCGCCATATCAGATGCGTGCGGCAAGGCACACGCAAGTGCGTGGAATAATTAATTGCTGCTACAGCTATGACTATTGATTGTGTATGCTATGCCAAATGTTCGCGACGCGCCGAATGCAACGACTGCAAATGCATGCCACGGCTCAGGATCAGCGCTCAATTTGTTTAAAACTCGCATTGTGCGAGAAAGACTGCGCACGCGTGCGCCTCTAAATATATCGCCATTAAATATTTGAGTGCGCACTTGTTTGCCAAGAAACTGTGTGAAATCTTGCTGCAAACAGCGAAAACCTAATGCGCAAGAGAAATTGACAAATGTCCAATTGGGCACATTTGCGCATTGAAATTTACGCTGCAATTTCTTGCGCTCAAATATTTGCACAACAAAGAAACAGATTGACGTATTAAATTACGAGCCGCAGTGATGCAGCTTCAAACAAAGGAGCGAAGATTACATGCCTGCGAAGCACATGTTCATCTCGCCGCAATCAGGCTCACGCTGGAATGTTTCCGAACGAATTATTTTGCCGCCCAAATTGACAATCTGTAGATGAGAGCAAGCTCGTTCCTAGCCACCTAAGGACAATGATTGCGATGACATCTACACGTGCCGGAAGTGGATTTAATGCGCAGCCAGCTTTCACCGGCATCACGTAAAGTCGCGAGGTTCCGCGCCGAGGCGAGACGAGTGGGCAGACGCCACACGTGCGCGATGCGACAACAAAAGATTCGGCGAAACAAAGCGGGCGAATGAAGGACACGAAAGGAGCGCAAATAGGACGCTAATTGCCCGCCGAGCACATGCAGCACACGTGTGCGCCGCGCTAATGCCAATCATTAGTTGAATGTTTAGCAAACAACTCGGCTGCGCGATTCAGAGATTGGCACGACGCACGCTGAGGAATTAATTCAATCTGCTGGCGATCATCCTCGCAACGACAGAATCCGTCCCAAGGCGTTCGCATCGCAATCGCATACTTCACACAGGCCGTGTGAACTGCTTGGGCTTTAGTCAATGTCACTGGCTTGCCTGCCGCAATTATCGTGGCCTATAATAAGCACATGGACGGCAGGAGCAAACAGCACGCGAGAGGTTCACAACCTCGGAAAGGCGGCGTTCAATTGCTACAACGCAGCTTGCGGGAAATGTGTACCATGGCAATAGGGCAGTACACGCAATGCGGCAATTAAGGTTCATATATACTTTGCTGGCGCAAATTGCATGCGAAAACCAGCAAGGGAGATTAGATTCGTCGGCGGAAAACCGCACGTTGGCCGCCATGTCATTGACGGTTTGATGTTGGTCGTCGTTTCACTTTTTCATCGCGAAACTTTCACAATTCCGACTTTGGCGATCTTGAAACTTGGCTATTCTCGCCTTTGCGCTGCAGTGACCCGTGAAATTATGCGCACGCCTATAATGAGAAGACAATCAATGCTGGCCTGCCTCACTTTCTACCCATGAACCTGCAGACGCATCGCCCACGCTGCAGCCACAATGCATGGCCAATGATAATAACACAAACAGCAATCGCAGCTCGAAAGAACGCGGCTGCCGGTCGCAGAACAATGCGGCGCGGCAGCAGGCGAAATGGACCGCTGCACAGAGACAATTCATAATGCGGGAAATGAAGACGCGCGTGGCGGACGATAACAATTCACATTGTTCTCCCTAATCAGCCGAACGCCGGCGAACACGAAACAGTAGTAAAAGCGGCACGTGTGGGCCACTGCCTCAGCGATTCGTTCCGAATCAGCTGCAACCGAATGCATCCGGCTCCCAAGTTGATGGCCAGCGCATTTAAAATTTATGGCTCTTCTCGCTGCGAGCGCGACAACAGACAAGATCGAGTCGAGCCGGAGAAAGTGGCGGCAGAATGGAACAAAACGAGCGCGCCGAAACGGAGAAATTCCTCCAGTCAAGTTCAAAGGCAATGGTAGGTAAAAACAACAAGTGGAAGGCAGAAAATACGGGCGCGGCGAACAATTTGTCAAGAGTGGAAAGCGGGTAAAGGGCAACAGGGGCAGCAGTTGCCATGACCTTCGC
>JAOEHK010039697.1:0-23283 GCA_025447835.1 Labidoglobus nevermanni | reverse complement strand
TGCATCGTCCAGATCAAGATTAGAGTGTATTTGCTTCTCAAACAACTCCCAAAAGGGAAGCCACCTTTCGAGCTCACCGCCGAACTTCTTGATCTCCAGTCGAGGCAGCTTTGTTTGTGCTCCGACCCCCGAAGCTGTCGTGGATCGTGGCGATTGAGTGCTTTCCCTTGCCTCCCGAGCTCTCCTTATGGCACTCTTGAGTTTAGCAATAGTGCCTAAAGCGGTACCTTCGTATGCGAGTATCTGTTCCCACTCGTGCTCCGCCTGTTCGGGATCCATGTCTGGAAGGCATTCGTTGGTTGCATCTTGTAGGCGACTCCAGGCAGCCTTGAGTCGGACTAGCCTTTCCTCTGAGTCTTGTATGTTGATTGCTGTTTCATCTAGCAGGGTGGGTAACACCTCATTAACTATACGTGTTATGAGACCCCGCGCAGCTGTTCTCAAGCCTATAGATGTCATTGTCCTTCGTTAAAGATCCCGGGTTTCGGCACCAATGTTGCTAATTTTGACAACTCGTTGCGTTGGGAGGAACCGGGCGTTGGAATAAAGGACGCCGACTTGCTACTTGAGCGTTTAATGACTAATGAAACTTACAATAATCGATAACTACAATTCAGAGACATATAAGAAATAGAATGACGTTGCGATCGCTGTATGACAGGACTGACTGCCGAATGCTGTGAATGCTTATATATGCATCCATCGACCATGTAGGGTGGGTTACGACGGCACACCGGCCGGTACCAGGAAATCTCTAATGTTTATGGGTATCTTCGGCGCCCGTTTACTGCTCAGCCAGATGAGGCGACGCCGACAAACGTGCCGAGACGTCGATTCAATTTTACTGCTGACATTTTCCCACGTTTCTGCCGGATTTTTCAACAAGCTTCAAATTACTGCCACAGTCTTTGACCAGCCACCTAGGGATGTGGTTGATTGGAAACTGGACGTCAAATTGTTTAAATTAATTAGCTAAAAATCTGAAATTAGATTAAATTAAAAATATCTCTCCTAGGCAAACTTTCAAAACTTTGATGGAAATTGAATGAATGAATTTAAAAAATGAATGTGCAACTTCCTGGGAATTCCCTATAGAATAAGCGTATAAATTGTTGTATTCCAGTTTCATTTTAATAGGGGTAGTGATGAGAATCGTGTCTTCTAAAAACGAACTCTAATGGTATCGTAAGTTAGAGAGAACTGGCGAATCATAAGTTAATTATAGGAATCATTTTAATCTTGTTGCATAAACAGAGATTTCACATTGTACTATTACAAGAAAAGTTTCATTAAGGATGCTGATTAATACAGCAAGCACACAAGAACAGCAAACAAGCATGAAATTGAGTTTTCGATGATGTTTGGATATGATAGTGAGGTGAGATTTAATATGGAAGCCAAAGAGTGCCGATAGACAAACTTTCTATCGGTTCTAATATGCCAATTTTGTAACTTAGAAGTAGACACATGATGTTATTCTAGAATTTGTTCATTTGAATCTATTTGATTTACACTTTTAATAAACAGTAGTAGGAAATAGTTTCATCTTTAGTTTTCGATTTAATAAATATTCCATTTATTATAATTGAAAAAGCATTATCGTAAGTATTCTATTCAATATAATACATTAATTAAATTCCATAATGGTTTGTATCTATTATTCACAATCTGCGAATGCTCCTAGCACTCAACTGTTGATTATAGATTAAACATATTAATATAGTTCGCTGGCTAAATGCAAACGTATTAACATTTACATCTGGGACAAATCGCAATAATGCATTCGCCAATTTCAACTGACGAATGATTTGTAGGTGTAAATATAATACGTGCAAAGTGTGCTAAAATATATTGGGCATGAATGCGAGATTATGTGAAACATTTCAGCGTTGCAATCATTCAGAATTGTGTATTCTCATAAGTTATTCAGTTTCCAATTTAGCTCCTTAATTTGATTATTTTAGCTGTTACATTGAAATGTTTTTGAATTATCTCATATATGTCTATTCGCCAATAATGACTCCAAGCATATTTTATTGGCCACGTATTTCTACATCTGATTTACTTAATTATATTGCAGATAACATATCTGATTTATTAAGCCATTTATTTCATTCTTCAATTTTGTATTTCAACCAATAAACTTGTTTATATATAAATTTCCCGAATTGTTCCTTCACTTGCAGATCCAGAAAAAAGAAATCGTTAGACCTGGTCTCAGAATATCAAATTCTGGTATAGGAAATATTTATACTTTCAATGAGCAAATGTTAAACTGTTTTGTATAATAATTGGCACTTGTCATTTGTTTTCTGCTTACTTTACCAAGTACAAATTCATCGAGGTGAAAGGAAGTCTAGATAATTCATAATAAACCCTCAAAAGTTTAATTAAAAAGGATTGTGTTAGCTTTTTATCGCATACGCAGACGAACGAGCTGGGAAATTTCAGAAGCTTGTCCATGCCAAACTTTATGTCCACGGACGAAACTTTTCCAACTTACGATGCAAACACTTTTCAGTGGTGAGAAAGAGGTCAAGTCGCTGGTTTGCCGCTGGAATCAACGAAACTATAAAAACCCCGCCTCAGCTACCAAATGATGAACATAAAATCGTAATTAATTTTTTATGTAGGAGTCCTGCATTATACCCGTGGTGATTATTTTAAACTCGTCTGATAATTATATTTATTTTAGACGTCCATCAATGTTAGACATTGAGATATGCCAGCAAAGTCAATTTTATTTTCAATTGTCATGTTTATCTCGATCCACTCTTGCTCTTTTCCGACCAATGTTAATCCAGAACAAACAATTAAAGCACTGCAAATATAGTTTCAAATTTGAATTTATGATTGGTCTTGTCATGTCATAGATTCCAGGAAGATCAAATGAAACTTGCGAATGTAATTGAGCAGATGCCGATGACAGGAATAATATGCTTCCAGGAAATTAACGATTATCAGGAGAAATTAATTACAATACAACTGACCGCTACTTTTACATGAGCGTTTGTTGGATAGTGAAATGTAGCGGTTGAGTTCTAGTTTGTCTAAACTTCCAAAAACTGATACAAAGCTTTCACCTCGGAACCTGGACGAAGCATGACAGAGAAATGAAGGCAAATTCAATCACTGCAATATGCTAAAATAATTGAAGATTTCTAAAAAGCATCGTGAGATATGGAGATTATATTTCCCCTTTGTTTGGGACACATTAATCAAATTCGTAAAGTTTCATTAAAACTCTATCATTGTATTATGATAATCTGCGTCATTGAGCAATAATTAATTCTCGAAATGAAAATTGATTTCCGCATTCGAACTTCGAGTGTAACGTCACTCTACGGCTTCTCCGTAAATAAATTTCATTTTAACGACTTTTCCATTTCGTTCTCATTTGCGAACGCATTGTTTGATCAACTGGACCGCAGTTTGAGTACAATTGGAAGTAAAGAATGAGTTGTACACTTAATGAAGGAGATTGGGGATAACGGGAAAGTTGCGGGAATTTTAGCTGGATGAATCCTCTTCATAGAGAAGTTCGACAGTACTCAGACCGAAAATAATTAATGCTTTTCAATTATTTAATGCTCATTGTGAAAAAGCGGATCCTATTAACATTTGAAGTATCGTAGTGAATGTATCAAGGTCCTTATAAGGTTTATAGTAAGTTGAGAAGTATAGAAATGCAGATAGCAAAAATGGCCGAGTAAACTTTCGTCATTGTATTACTGCCTAATCGTAAGAAGGAGCTTTGTCTTTGTGGATTATTTAAAGGTGGTAAAACGCATCCATTAAAACTTTACGAATTGCGTATTCGCGCAAGAATTAAGCTTTGACATCGGCTGCGAAAACATCTTTCGTAGCACTTACTCTGTTACGGATCGAACTAACTTTGCAAATTGATGTCATTTCAGAATCTAGTAGCTTAACTCCAATTAATCTAAATTGCGTATTTTACAACCACTCAAACCCCTAATAAAACATTCCCTCTCTCTGGGCGTGGAAGTCTCGGTAGTCGCTAACAGAATTATGCAGAATACGGTTTGATAATCATTAATGTAGTGATCACGAGCAAAGGATTCGGGAAAATTTCCGCAATCAAAGGTATGGCCTTCAAGTAAAGCATTCCTAACAGAATGGATTTATAATAGCAAATGATAAGGCGAAGCGGCTTTGTTTTGTAATGAAAGCACCCTGAAAAGCCATGAGAAAATTGCTCGAAGCACTGCGGTTCCTTGTGGTTCTAGGCTCTTGGGTTAACTTTCATCTCAGTTCCGTTCGTTTTGCGCACTATTATGCCGAATTCTAATTATATTTAAACTTTGATGAATTTTCGCACATCGCCTAAAGCAGCCGCAAGTAATGCTCGCTTATTATCTTGCGAAATTCGGAGGAAATTACTGCTAACCGCCTTCGCTGATGCGGCTTCCATCCTTCGTATTATTTATTACTGCATATTTGAAGCGTGCTAAAGCTACAAAACTGCAAGCATTATTAATTACACTTTCATATACTTTCTGATTTGGCTAAATATTATCCTGGCAAATAGAATGAAGCAAAACACAAGAAATCCCTACGAATTAGGTATGAAATGGGCTTTCTATATCATATTGCTCATAATCGAGTCGCTGATGGTCCACGAGCTTAGAGGATATGGTTCAAGCCCAGTCCCAGCGTACACTTTCTGGAGGTATTTAGTGAGAGAGAATAGTACAATATTTGAAATTGCAGAAAATTCTTCTAGAATTCCCTATCCCATCCCAATAACCCAATCCTCTCATCTATCCCAAACATGTAGCCATAGCATTAGGATGTAAAATGGGCCAATTACTAAGGCCTAAGTGCTGCGTCTTTTACACCATAGGGTCTCTAATAAACAAGTACTAATGAGGAGTTGAAATTGTAACTAATTTCGAAATTTGAATTTGCCAAGATGTTGTTCAGTTAATACGAGCTCTATACCAAACAGATCTAGCAAGCCTCCAACAGATTTAGAACTACTAGTCCACACAATTCACACAATAAACTAGCTGAAAGGGGTGACAAAGTCGAATGGTAACAGACACAGCTGTATTAACAACAACAAGAGAATTTGTGGTGGCGAATCGTTATAGAAGCCGACAATAAATTAATCAATTATAACTGTAGATGTGCACTGACAGTGTGTTTATTCGTGCAGGAACGAATAACAAATAAATGTGTGCGGGGGCGCATTTCCGATGCGACGACCGCAATAATTCAGCGTAAAGTCATCCAGCAGGACAATACATGCTGGAAATGCGAATTTGTTATTAAAATACTGCAATATTTTAGTATGCAGCGGCCCTTTGCCGACGAAATTGTGAACAATGGCAATTGTTCTAAGCACTTTATGGCCGTACACACATCGGAAATATAAGTTTCCCGAGATATCATATACAAAACAACAGTTTGAGAAATGGAATTTAAGTGCATTAACACCATGCCTAATATCGACTCATTAGTCTTATCCAGCGAAAGCAAATGTCAACATTATCCTTTGTACCTGAGCCAAAGCGCAGAATTTTTGGTTTTGTTGTTTAATTGAGTGTCACACGACTCCTGGCTGCAATTTGCTTTGTGAAATTTACCAAATTAGACATAAGATTTATACCCAATTTAAGCACTGTCTGCCTGTTTACGATTGTCCTTTTATTTTGAGTTGCAACAAAAGGTAACATTAAAGTTGATGCTCAAGTGGGTCACGAGTTGAACAACAATATCGTTCATTTTGCTTTCATACACTTTCAAACCTGGATCGTAGATAACGACGGGCATCCGGATGCTGTACGCTTTAGATCGTCTGCTATCCATTACACAAGCCATCAATTTGCTTGTCTAAACCATAAAATAAATTTGATAAGTTTTATGCCGTATTTAGTGATAGCGAATCATCAGAAATTCGCTGAGTAGAAGGTAGTTGCAGCAATCCTGTCTATGCAGTTAATTGCTTTCCACCCTATCATGTAAGATATCAGCCATTCGTTTTGTTTGCTTGACGCTGCAGTTGCGATCACGTCATCGCTGAGTTGCGATGACGTCATCGCTGAGTTGCGATCACGTCGACCTGCGCTACATCTGTAACTTGGCAACCAAGCAAATTTTTAATTATTCGTATCTGTTCCGCACCGGGGCGCTAAAAACCTAGAGCCTGCACTGGATATTGCGATGCTTCGTTCAAAATAGAAGTGCGTATCGAGGGATGAAAACACGATGGCGCTGATAAAAGAATCGCGTCGCCGATATTGGCATTGTAATGCCGGAAATACAGCGACAATTTCATCTCCCTCAAATATGTGCAAAGTGTGTGTACTTTGGCATGCCGAACGCAAGAATAAGGTGGTGTATCAGGTTACCTAAGAACTTAGCCCGAACGACGATAGCTCGAATTTCCCAAGGGGATTTGCTGACGAAAATGGATTTTTCTTCGATGTTATCTCACTTCAACTGCGACTTCTGCATATACTTTTTATTCAGCATTTTGAAATAATTTCTAGCAGCAATTTAACAATCTGTTGCAAAGTTATTGCACATTTTCAATGGCAGAGTAGAAACCACCAGCAATTAATCGATACTGAAGCGGTTTCTTTTTGCTCTTCTTGCCAACCCCAAGCCGCGTTAGACGTAAAGCTGAAGTTTGCCGATCAATGTAGCAACAAGGGCACTCTTCAAGGAATGTAAGTGCCATAAAGAGTCCTTAACTTTCAAAAGTGCTTTCCAATAAATTATTTAAACGCGGAAATGTTGTAAATTACGCAAAAATCGTGCGGCAGATTCTCCCTTAACTTACTGCCGTCCTTTGTCCTCTTCAAATCCTTTGTTCTTTCATCTCGCAGGATATTCTGTTACTTCTCATTCGCATTCGGTGAAACTCTACAAATTACCAACAAAACCGCCATATTAAAGATTAAAACTCTGCGGTATCATTAAAAAACTCATTTTCCCCATCTTTCCTTTGCTTTTGCAGTGTTGCTGCCTTCACATTTGCACAGCGAATGGGTTTTGTTACTCAACAAAAAAGGGCAGAGCGGATATAAATGAAAATGTGCTTTAAAGTTGGCGAAAGAAATGAATACGATTGCACATTTAGCAGTGACAGAATCAGAGCGTATAGGTTTTGATTGCCCACCCGTCATGACAAATGGGTGAGCAGAAATGTCTGGAACGTTGGCAATTGTTTCATGTCACCCGTTGAATGCAGGGAAGGCCAAGATCGCAAAGAAGCATAAAAACGAAGCACGCAGAGCGCAAATTTAATTTGAATTTAAATTAAAAACCTTAAGTAAGACATTATAATGGATTGCATGTCAAACATGAAATGATTTTCATTGCGGCAAAGTAATTGGATTGCGTTTCCAGTCTCCCATGCAAGATGGTTCGAGCTTTTCCAATTTGTTTCTTAAATTCCTTCGTCGTGTCTCGATCCATCCACTGTTCGCTTTAATAGGATGGGGAAAACTTCTTGCAGTGAGTTGTCCTTGTCTGAATCAACTATCAGGCGCAGTAAACTTTTTCTATGATCAATAAACATAGGCGTCGTTTGGCTCATATTCTGGGTCGATCTGAAGTTAGGAAGGGGGATCAAATATCAAGTGCGTACAATTCCCAATGCAAGATTATTCCACCAGTGCTGTTTGCATTCCGGATATCTTTTATTAGGGTCCTTGATCTCCCCTCGACTATCATTAAGCATTGCGCAATCAGCTCAAACTACTAACCGGGGAACGATAATTATAATTGCTTTTCACTGCACATTTCCTCAAGATTTCCTATCAGTTGGCGAACAACTGTCTTCGGTTATTGATGTTTTGGCAACTAATTAAAGCCAAAAGTCTGCATTACGATAGCTAACTTTAATTGCGATTTCACTCATCATTAAATAACCGCATCTTTCGTTTCCTTCTGCTTCGAGGATTGCTAGAACCTGAATGTTCGAGGAAAATGTATCGCATTGCAGCAATTTCGTGACCATGTCATGAGCTCGGAGAAATGTCGTTTATGTCCTCGTGTTTTGTGGCAATTTCTACGTTTTGTCCACCATTTCAGTACTTGTAGCTTGCGTTTAATTCCATAAGCATTACAATTAACTTATGGTCCTGGAAGGTCCCTGAATTGCCAGCGCCGACAACTGACAATTGGAAAGCGAAAAAACTTTATAGCCGGCGGGATAAATTGCAGATAAAATAAGGGATTATTCCATTTAAACCGCGGCCATCCCAAGACGCTCATAAATCAGGGGACCCAGGTCATACGCACTTATCTGACTGCACGTTATTATAACTTCCCCCAACATGGCATGTAAGCCAAATTCCTCGCTTGATACAATATCGCACGTTCCCAATCTTCATGAGTCATCGTTTAAATTTCCACTTTTCCACGCCAACCAATTATCAGTCCTTTTCCTGCTCCCATGAAATCTCGTAATCCGTGAGTTATTATCATTGCTTTATTTGGAATGTTCACTTTTTATGCTTTATTACTACTAATGGAAAATCAGAACCGAGATCCAGGGAGAATATAATTTGTGAATTGTGATTAGAACCATGGCTAAAGAGTATAAATATCAATTCTATTTGAAGTGTATATTTAACAGGAATTGATGCTGCAAGAAGGGCATTAAATAAAATTCTATGACTCCTTTATAGGTGTTCTATAAAGGTGTTCTCAGTTGCTAACGTGAAATATGAAGACGACTGTCGTCGGGACAAATGGCCATATTTATTAAGAGGTCATTTTGTCGTCGCATTTTTCCTCTCAATTGAAACGAGTCGAATTTCCCATCAAATGACTCAAATGGACATCCCGGTTGCAATAACTGAATACCGACCATATTTCCAGTGAGGGATCATCCAGGAATGGATATATTGCAAGTATTCACTCCAACTTTACAATATAACTGACTATTTTCAGCCTGTGAAAGATCAATTGTAATTGCAATTTCTAAGTACAGTTGCCTCTGTATAGTACTTTGGGGTCCTGATATCATTAGATGTATTCACTGGTCAGCTGAAATTGATTCGTTTTTTTATTTGCGTCTATTCGGACGAAAGTAAGTTTAATTAAGAAAGCGAATAGTATCATTAACATTTTGGGGGAGAATATTACAAGCATTTAAAGCACCGGAAAAATATATTGCCATCAATTACGGGGCATTTCATCCAAACGACACCAGAAAATTGAAACGTTAACATGTTTTTACGGGGCGTAAATGGGTCGGTCACACAGAAACGGAAAGGATATCGCGCCATTTCCGGGCTCTGATGGCGAACATCATGTTAACATTCAGTAGTTTTCTTCTGGAATTGCAATTGATGTGCGTTGGAAGTGAGCAATATACCCAATGTAGGGTTGCAGAGCTAATGAACTGATACCATATCCGGACTACTGAGGATTGGTATGCTTCAACATTCAGCGTCTTTCCGTCGCTGATTAGAGCTGACGGTTTAATCCCAGAGGACAGGAGATCCCTGGACGTTAATGCTGGGGAAGAGTCATCAGCCGATGTCAGCAGCAAAAGTTGCTAGCTTTGTCTATGAGGAAATCACCTCGTTCGCACTCAGTTTTGACGGACGAGATAAGAAGATCGTTGGAGACGAGGCAACTTTATTAATTCATACAGATAAAGTGAAGCTGGAAGGCACTTCGTCTAGATGAGGGATGATTTAGATACGTTGGCAGGAGGTCGGTCCAGAATTGCTACTCTAATAAACTACAGGAGAACCGTGCTCTGTTTTAGTTTGGTTACCGGAAATTAGACATAGCTTTAACGCAATTAGTTGTATCTTCAACTATATTTGATAATAAGGAACAAAAATGAAACTAAGGAACATTTTAGTTGGTTTTATTATTCATAAACTGTGTTATCTATTAGTAATAGCATCCAATTTGAAATAAACTCTTTCAGATATAATATAAGGGTTTAACATTTAGTGTGATCTACCATATTTTTTCTTCTGTTCCTTGGCCGAAGACTCCTTGCAGGTAAGCTTTTAGTCAATAAATGTAAATACGATATATTTATGTTCAGGGATATATCCAACGAGTTATTCATCGTAATTTCGAATGTTGGTACAGTTTCTTTGAAAGTTTTCACACCTCAGGCTTACAGCTAGTGATAAGAAGCAAGTTGAGTTTGCGTCTAAGGAACGAAAGAGAAAAAAAGCTCTTTAAGTAACTTGCTGGAAGCGTAAGAATGCCTTCATGCAAAGTTCCACTCAGCAGCACTCAGCGACCGGGAAACGTCAACACCTGAGGACCGAGGAATTGGTGATTTCTTGAAGACTAATTAAACATCGCTCGTAGAGTATCCGAATAAACTTAGCTTTTGTTGTACCTCCATTAATTATGATGTGAAACAAGTTACTTGCCACATTCCTGAGTGATATTTTAATCTTTATCGAAGTGAAAGCCCTAATTAAATGATTTGCAGTTAAAAACTCGAATCAATAACAGAGAGAAGACGTTAACTTCTTCGCCATGCCTAAGTGCTGGATTCCTTCTTTTCCTATGTAGTAATGTCGCGCTGTCATCGATGGAAAACTATGATTTTCAATGAAAAACAAGAAAATCCATCATGTTTCCGATTGACTGAAAGCAATTGTGAACGTGTCTTGTTTTTCTGTCCTTTCTCAATGAAATTGAAGGGACAACAAAGTAATATAGACCAGTCAAGTGAGCTTTTTTAATTGACTAAACTAAGTGAAGTTTCTTCACTCGTTTACTCCATTTATGTTTCTATTCCGGTCTGATTATACTAGTAATATACAGAAAATGGATTGTCATCATCAATTACTATATGCCTGAATATTCATGTGATCCCGCATTGTGACGAAGTGACATTTGCATCACAAATACATCTTAGGCATGAGGCAGATGTTAATTGTAATTATTGGTTATCAAAGTATAATTATCTCGAAACGCTATTGCTGCTGATGATCATCAACACCGGCTCCTGCTGATTCTGATTATGCAAATCAAATGCATTTAAAAAGACCATAAAGCAATGAAAAGCTCATTAGAGATGCTGTTACCCTAACTGGAATAAAGTCTGATGGAATAAGACTACTAAAGAAGTGTAAAGTAATAAAATCGGCAGCAAATTCAGTCGCGAATCTTTACTACGATATTTTAGTGCACATGAAAAGTGCTAGAATTTGAGATTTCAGTAACATTTATGCCCAATCATAAACAGTCCATTTCTCTTACAGAGAATTCTGTTTAATGTTGGATCAGTTGCATAGCGTAATCTCTACAAATGCTGGCTCTCTTCATTGGGATATTTTGTAGCATAACTTGCTGAGGAAATCGATGCGGACGGAAAATAATGTTGGGTTGGAAGCGCAGAAAGTTTCGCTTTCTATTCGCAGGGCCAGCTAGCAATTCTTTTTGCGATACTGCATGTTGATGCAATTTATGAACTCATAAAACACTACACTTTAAAACCCCTTTGCCCATATATTCTAGCGCACGTGCACAGCATCAGCAGAGTGGAAGTTTTCTTGGAGGTCTTCTTTCCCAATTATTGGAACCCATAAACTAACTGTAATCATGGGCACGAGAGCAAAGATCGAGTTTAGGCCAGGTCTTTCTATATCCAAGATCAAGCTTCTGCTAACAGATGTGGTTACGGAAATATTATTCAGCAGCTGGTGGGTAAAGATAGTTGGGAATGAGCATATAGTTCTGAAAAGCATGCTTTGAAGCAAACGCAAAACTATGCAGGTAAGTCCTCGGATGGCAGAAGTTTTTGTTTGGAGACTGAAGGATTCGGCGGCTTGATAACGAGGTAGTGCGCAGGATTCGCTCGCCTGCTAATGTTTCAAAAGCAAATAGCTACGCGGGCATAAACTCGAAGCGAGGAGATGCATTCGTCTGAAAGGTGGAGCAGTTGCAAACTTGTAACATGAAAGCTCTCCAAACAACTGCAGCCAAAGCAGTGGAAGGTGAGTGCAAAGATTACATAATGCTGCATATGAAATTCCTATCTCCACCCAGAACATGCAATTATAGTTATTGTCCCTGTTGCTCATTCAGACTCAAACAATTATTTTTCATTATTCCTTCAACTGTGAGATATAGAGATACTGAGCCTCTTTACATTCGTTGACATTAGATTGCTGGCTTTACCTTTGATTGATAAGCTGAATCGTTTAATTAGTAGCTAGGACAATATCGTATTATTTCATAAATATAACAATTCAACGTCACTCGAAAAATGTACTCGCAAACTCAGCTTTTCAATTTGCTGTTCTCTTTGCATCATTAAATTTGTTATATTGTGTATAGAAATATTAGATAAAGGAGTACTGTTATCAAGAAACCTGGGTCAGCAGAACCCTAGGTTTCCCTAGAACTTTGGCAGGGTTTGGCAGTTATATTCTTTTTGAGGTACAGAAGGAGGAACATGAGAACCATGGGCTGGTTGTGTTCCTATACCTATAATATAGATCAAATAGATAGATAGATATAGATCATAATAAAGTTCAGACTAATATTAATCCCTTGCATTCACTGTCATGTCACTGCATAGTTTATCCCAGCCCACTCCTTTTTTGGCGCGAAGTCTGCTGCCACGTTGCCATTTTGGCGCGTTTGCCAAGAATTGAGATGAGATACCAAGTTGTAGGGTTGTGTAGTTTTAAATCCAGCGCGGCTGGCATTCTCAGAAAACTCCTGTTAATACAAAGACTACAGTTAGTTCAGTAGAACGTGGTAGTGATTTTAATGTTTAATGTGTACTTGCTTTGAAATATAATAAAACGAAAGGTAAACTGTAAATGGCACTGGAAATTGGTGGTAAATACAAGATATGAGGAAGAAAATATAATGAACATGTTGATGAGTCTTTTATATGCGCTTTTTAATTTTTTTCGTTACTAATTGCGCCATTAATGGACCCAGCAGCTCTGTAGTTTGAGAACAAAGGTGGTTCATATGTGGGTTTTGTTGCTTGTTTAGATGCAATATGCGGTACGTATTCGAGATAATTATCATCCCATAGGATGATGGCGGTGCTGTAAAATTTTTAATAAGTCGCTCGCTTTTTCATTTCGAGATTTCCATTTCTACATGCCGTGTGCAGTAACGTTGTCTCATTTTATTTTAGAGCCCTTTTTAATTGTGGAAAAAGTTGTTAAACTACAACCGACGTCGGGATGGCTGAAATTATTCTACAATTATTAAGTTCATATTAAAATTCCCAATGACTTACAAATTCCTATGTGAAGATTTCTAAAATCCAATCAGAATTTAACGTAAACTCATCACCCTACTGAAAGTCCATCAAGAAATTCATGATGGCGCCGGTATCTTCGATACATTGAAAGTTTTAACTTTATCCGATAAACATATAAATTGATCTTACAGGAATGATATTTGTATGATCACTCTTCCGTAAGAGTAACGCCAGATGATAACATACGCCAGATAGGCTTCTACTTCAGATTCCGTAGAAATAGAGAGCAGAACTTTTCCTATTAACTTGAACATACGGGCACATAAGTTCCGAATGTATTTGCATTATTGAATTTTTGTATTCGCATTCACCTTGCATTTGGCGTCTATATATACTCTACCTCTACCTCTCCTTGCATGTCCTTTTCAGACACCATACTATCCTCTTGCCACTGGCCACTCTGTAGCCTTTTGGTGTTTCTACGCTATTATGTGAGGTTGCAGACACAACAATGAATTTTAAACTACAACGCCCTGATAGGGATTGAACCCAACACTTTCGGTATCGCAACTCTGTAGCATGATCACTCGGCTACCGAGCAGTTATTTGTCGTCTATTATTTTGTGTATTTCAGTGAAGGATGCGGATGCGATCAGTCGTCTTGCCATTTGCATACATCTGCTGCAATTCCCAGGATGCAATCATTTCATCGAAATGCACTTAGAGGGTGATCATTTAGGCGTGTAATCAGAATGTCGACAGAAATTTCCATTTCTTACGACGTCTAAATTAAAAACGAGCAAAACAATCTATTTCAGCGCGCTTTCATTCAACAAATGACAGGCAACTAGTTGCGGAAGCAAAAAACAAATCGCGTTTTCCGCACAGCGACATTTCCGGTGCTGGCATATGCGCTCATTTCCCGATTTTAATTCCATTTCCTTGTCGTGGCGGTCACCAGACGCGAGATGAATTCACGCGTGACTTACCGCTGCCTTTCGCTAATATTTTAATGCTGGAACGCTGTGCCAACGGGTCGCCCATCCACGGCCTGCAAGACCGAGCTGGGATCAGCGCAAACTTGTGTAATTTGTTCGATTTTTCCCGACTTTTATGCGCCCCAACTCGAGTGCTCAGAGCTCCCTCGAAGGGACCAGTCAGCTAGCCAGTCGCAAGTTTTATTTTCTGCACAAAGTACAAGGCGGTTTTAATTGTGAGCTTGTCTTTTATTCGCGAATAAATTCCAGACTCTCGGTAATGACTGAACTTACCCTTTCAACTTTTACAACTCGCCTTCTAATTCGTGGCTCGCCTGGCTCAGCAAAATGTAGCAAATTAAAAGCGCGCTTCTTTCGCCTAGTGCGGAATTTCAATTGAGAGAATGCAGTACCTTTGTCAGATGCGTTTCCAAGGGATGCTGGCATTAGCTTTCTGAAGGTGTGGTCAGAAATTTCATCCCACTGATTGTTTCATGAGTAGGAATAATGGATTGCGATATTAGTGCATGTCAAGAAGGCTCATTTCGAGCGTATTCGCCCTTGGAGGAACTGATTCGTTCATGTATTCTTTGTATGCGTTGCTTATCCACGAGGAAACATGGAAAATTAAAGCTATTAACAAAGGGGCATTCTACACCACACGCTCTTATCGAGTGCAGTTAAGCTCACCGTGCACAGTGGCAACCAGAGGCATTATGCAAAATTGCGCCCCATAACTGGCGAACGAAGACGCGATGCGGAAAGACGCTCGACGCCACATCTTCGAGGGCGCGCATCTGATAAGGAAACTTTTAGCCCGAAAACATCGTTGTGCGGAGGATCACAACGGCGCACTCGAGCGAATATTATTTTTCGCCACCAGTTTGTTGTGCAGGAATACAGGACGAACAAAAAGAAGTAATGTATGTCGGCGAATAGTTAGCAAGGGGGTGCATGGACTTTGCGGCTCGGGAATTTTCCAAGACGTTCATGATGATGTGATAACGAAAAGCTTTTACAAACAAATCACACCCAAGAGAAAATTTGCAACAGTTTCTCAGCGCAATATATAGTAGAATCATAGGCATGAAGGAAGATCAGGTAAAGATGCGTACAGATCCTGAAATACCAATTAATGACACACAACATTGGGAATTCGAACAAGGAATAAAGGTAAGGATAACAAAAAATAACCTGGGAACCCATTTGAATGAAAGTATGGCAATTATGTCATGTAATTAGCATCCTAAATACGAGTTCAAATTCAAATAGGGAAAGACTGTAGCAGGCTAGGTAAGTTAGAGTAGGTACATCAGTATGAGGATCGGCAGACAGTAAGGAAGGGCAAGAAATATTCGCGGTCACATTACGACGCAATGAATATTTATTGCAGACTACTGGAACTTGCTTGCGTACGAAGTTTACACGTAGTTTAGGCGCCAAACTTATTTTTATTGTGAAATATGACGCGCGGAAAGTTTGCCTCTTTTATTAGACTTTTGGCGAGAAGGCTTCGAGGTTCTACAGCAGGATAATACATCCAGCGGATCGTGGCAAGAGTCGAGCGAGGATGAGCATCTTTTATTATATTATACGACGTCATTAAAAAGAGCCTTAGCGTACTTCTCTCGTCAAGATTGTGCACACAATGTGTGGGATATTATTGCGCCAAAACCTACATTCTTCTGTCCTGATTTCGGCGGAACCTGTCATTCAATATGCTTGCTTCCTTTGTAAAACTTGTATAATGATGGAAATGCCAGAAACAAGTAAAGAGTCTTGGAGATTCGCCCTTCCAATGCGTTTTTGACTTCCCTACCTGTTATATGACGATGGGCTACATTTTTGCTCACTCTGGTTCTAAACCCTTGATGTATTTCTTTTCTATATGAGCCAGTTTCAATACACGATTAGCTGCAAGTATCTACTGGATGGGTTTGCAATGTTTTACAAGGTCGTGGTTCAACGGATATGATAGGATTTAGGTCCCAAATACATTATGGAAACAACCATGATGTATTTGGGAAATAGTTCTTAACAATTGTCACATTACAATTATCCCCTTATGACCAGAACCCAAACCAACAAAACTAAGTGACCGCAGTAGGCAAATGCTTGAGGTTCTGGATGTAGCTTACTGAGCGGCTGATAGTCGAATTCTTCAGGGACAAGTAAGCTCAAATTGCACACGGGAAGTTATGGGCTTCCTGAACAATTAGCAAAGCGACGCAGTAAATGTAAATGAACTAGAAAAAGTACAAACTGGCAAACGTGAGCTAGATGCGAAATATAGATAACAGATGAAGGTAAGCAGAATCTTTTATCATTTCCTGCTGTGCATGCTTTGACGACCGGAAAAACTTGAAACTTGCGCCAATGGTGTAATAATAGTAAATTCAGAAAGTGCGACGGTTATAATTTTTATATCATTGTTTGTCGTTGGTGTAAAATTTTAATTTTATTGCTGCTGCAGCGAAATGTGCGGGACTTCTTAGCACGTTGGAATCCGGATGCTTCAAATGGCACTCGCGGATAAGTTTCCGCCATCAAAACAAGCAAGCACAAGGTAACAGATTGGCAGCGGTGAACGCGAGCTGCAAACCTAGAAACAAACTTTTAATATTTCCCCAACGTCTAATTTTCTAACTCTATCCCCTAGGAATGTACGTGAGTTGCTTGTCTCTCGCCGTTCGCCTAATCTAAATGATCTCATCTGCTGGGATTGCCGGGAGGTGGTAGAAGTAACGTCTGGTAATGCAGGACTAGCCATTAGATGCATCGAAACATAACGTGGAAATACGCTGGAAGTACACTTAGGACTGAGATGTTTCCAACCACAAACTTAAGCCACTTTCTTTTGGTCGCCCGCACACCGAATGCGGTAAACTTATTAAGCCACTTTGCAGAAAGAGAATGGAAAAGTCGCGTCGTGGGAAAACGCGAGTGCGGGCAGATTAGGTTTATCAAGAATTTACAGCAAACAGCGTGCCACCTCCGAACGAAGTAAACGAATAAAAGAAACTTTCGTTTACCCGGTGGCTGGCGTTTGGGGACGATATGAAAATCTGAGGAGGGACAGTGTAGGGCTCTGTGGAAGCATGACGTCCATGTGGGGTGGGAGCTGCGTGGAAATTATCATATGGCACGCAGCCATTGGAAAATCAAGGCGCTGTGATGGCAGACGGAGGAAATGAGGAAAACGTGGCCAGGTGTCTGGGTTCCCAATGAAAATGCATACACATTTACATGCATCGCCCAATAGCGGAAAGCGTGTGCGCGGAACGAGCCCTCCACTTTTCCATATTACAATAATACCATTTACATTCGCGCCGTTTTCTCTTTCCGCCAAAAGAAGACAAATATTAGTATAATAGAGTGGTTTGAAGCGGATACCTTCGAGGCTCACGCCGGAAAATCCCAGACGAATTATCATAATGAAGGATTTTTATATTTACGAGGGCTATAAGATAATGGGCCGTTGCGAAGAGCATTTCTGTAATTAGCTTTCGCACATTTCCCGCGTCATTTCCGCTCGTCAGTTTTTCCACTCGGGCTTATTGTTATTATGCCCATTCATTTCGATTTCGGGTACAGGCATCCTGTTAGCGTAGGCTGCTCTGAAAGGATCCTTAGCAAACATGCAAACGCACACAGAATGCAATCCCCTTAATGGCAACTAAGCGCAAATTGAAAATGATATTGCCAAAGTCGAAATGGCACCACTAAGTCGTATAATATGACTTATAATTCATGCAGGAGCAAGTTTAGCGTAGATACCAACGCCAGTTTGGAATGTAATGAGTTCACCCACGTGGAAATCTTTACAGATTGCGGTCATAGAAATGTTGTTATTGAGGTAAATTGGAGTTTATTGCCAATGCTCAAGGATGGGGCAGTGAAGATGAATTGTGACATAATATTATCATTAACTACACGAACAGCAAACTTCATTTAGCCCTATTTCCGGAGGACCCAATTCGGATCCCTTTATTAAAATACGTTCGTCTTTGCAAGTCCTAGAAGACACGCGGAAAATCACCGTCTCGTCGATTGTCATCTGTGAAGAGGAAGGCAGGTATAACAAAAGTTTGCGAATGGGAAGGATCTGCATCAAAGTTATATTGATTGAATGGGATTGGAAAAATTTGCAGCAAGATGTGTGATGGCTGTGGAAGCTGACGGAGATTGCTTGCTGGTGCTGCTCGTTTTCGCATTCTGCGAAGGAAATGCGCGCTCAAAGGGATTTGCATTGTGGCAAGGATCGCTGCTCCTGGCGCCTTGTTTCTCCACATTGCCAAACTATCGCCAGCAGCCTATCTGGAACACTACGAGCTTTCACATTGAACGGATTTGAGCAAATCATAGAACATAACTTGGCGAGATTGCGAATATTTTCTCAGCGAATTGCAACTTCGTCTGCATCAATATAAACGCAATAAAAGTTGATTGAATGCATTCAATTAACACTGATTTTCCAACCGACTTTCTTGGCTTTCTTGGATTCACAGCGAGTGTTTTAAAGTGAATCTCTAGAGCAAGCCTAATAAAAATGAAGGAGTAGATATCTTTCACTTGACAGGTTTGCGAATAAAGAATTGCACATCTCAAGCTGGGGTCGATGGTGGTACGTGTTGGGGCGCTTAAGTCGGCCCCGACCCAGCCAGCCATGCAAGCTTCATCCACATTATGTTCAAAGTTTAAAGCGCGAGGTTCGGATGGAACAAATTGGTATATCTGTCTGCATTACAGACGCTTCACCATTGCTGCTCGTTCGTGGCGGCTCTTCGCCTGAAATATTGTGTAATTTGGGAAAATACATTGCTGTTTCCATCCGCATTCGACGCTCACGGAATATTTCTATTTCGTTAACTAATAATAACAGCGAAGCGAGTTGCTTCTTGTACACGTGGAAATCTTATCTGCTGCAGCCAGCCATACCTCAGAGAAACAAAAAGGAATGCGAGTCCAAGGAACAGGGAAAAGTAACAACGTGGAGCACGAAATGAGTTTAAATATTACTTTAACATTTTCAGCCGAAACTTGCATACATTCATTCATACATTTTTATAACTCGTGATTTTAACGACAAATGAGCAGGAAGAGGAAATTAGATTCGCTTCAATGAAAACAAACTTTAGCCACGAATTGCCTTCTTTAAACTTATTTGGATATTCTTTTCAACGCTTCAAACATTTCAATTGTTAGATGCATTATTTAGTTTGATTACCAATAAAAGTTTTACTAATATTTGTTTAATGCCCATGAGATTGTAAACCGAGTGAAGATCAAGATCACATATTGTAATAGGAGATAAAATTGAGAGCGTATAATAAAAGCCAATTCGCTGCTTAAATTGCCATATCAAGATCTTTAATGCGATAGTAAAAAATATCGTATTTTCAACGTTTTTATTGCCATAGACCAACGTCAAACATCCGACTGAATGACCGATTAGCTACTGAAATATATTCCTCCTAACACTACTGCGTTCTATCGAACCCCAGCTGAAATATATTACGAATACTTTCAATCTGGCAAGCAGTTAGTTGTTACACCAAGATTTATATTTATGGCCGAACGTGAACGGAAACTGTAGTGGGCCGGTATCAAAATTCAGGCGGGAAGATTTCCCGTCGAAGGCAAAAGGCAGCGACGTGAGATTTCGACAATGGATTTTATAAATTACTAATAGATTTGCGTCGTTTGCCAAGGGTTTGGCGAGGAAAGTCGAAAGGCAGTTGCACAAAAAGGCCGACACATCACTGACGACGGTCTAATAATTATTTCAGAACTGTGTTCATCCCATTCCAGCTGCAATATGCTCGGAATACAAATAAGAAAATACTGCCTTTTCTGGATAACATGAAATGGTCCAATTTGGAGTTGTAGAGGCACGTCCTTGGCAGATTAACAAATTGGAAAATTTTAAATTACTCCAATTGTGTGCTGAATGAGATGGTATTAAGGAATCATTAGTAACAAGATTAAATACAAAACAGGGAAGAAAGAAATAGCAACGCAGACAAAAATGGAAATATACAAAACAGACTACAGCCCTGTAGAGCTAAAGAGCAGAGTAAGAGCCGTATAGATGAGGTATATGGTGAACCGCTCGGTAGCCGAGTGGTAACATAGATGGCGCACGGATGGCTCACGATCTAGTGACTTGGGTTCAATCCCTGGTAGACTGTTACCATTAACTACCGGGCGGCCAGTAGAGAGACAGTATAACATCAGAAATAGCAGAAATGCTTGCAAATTGACTTCCTATCCTATCCCAATAACCCAACACTATTTTCCTTGCAAAAACTAAGAGGCCGTATAAGGAGGATGTAAAATGGACTCAAATAGCAGGGCCTAAGTGCATGTATGTGGTGTGACAAGGCAAAATAAAGTAAGAAGGATATACGAAGCAAGCTCTAAACTAAAGTACTATAGAATTGTGAGAGAAAGAGTAGCGAAAGGAAAATATGCGGCAAAGCGAAGATTATTTTTAAGGAGCAAAGAAATTGGAGAGGATTCATCACAGGCGGCAAAAACCCCACAGACAGTTGGGTAAAAAGGGGAAATGATTATATATAATGGTAACAAATACCAACATCTCTTCGCTGGCATTAAGGTGTCAGAGATACCAAGATGACATTATCAGTAATCTAATTGGCACTCTGTTATATTTCGTTGTAGACGCTGAGAACGCGAATTATTAATATAACGGAATGATCAACCCTGACATGTCTGGGATGGAAATAATCCAGATTATTAGTAAGTTGTGCACGTGTATACTGAAAGGGTGACAACCTAAACACATAAATGGAGGAGTACGCTAAGAAAACATTTTACTCTCGATTAATTCCCAGCCAGAGTCTTGAGTCGCATCCAGCTCTTGAAGGATATTCTCCGAGGACAATGTATGCCAATAGCTTACCCAATGCTGCAGTAAGCCGGGTTAATTGAAGGGGGCAATCTACACTCTTCGAGTTTGTCAATTTCTCCGGATAAACAATAATCTGGAGCAGATTATTGTTGCCTGCTGTTCTTCATTAGTTTGGTAGCGAGTTCGTGTAATTACTCCTATTTTCCATCAGGTTGTTCTTATTCCTTATACTAGACATCTCCTATTCTACGGACATTCTACATGGTTACATCAAAGAGCTGTTTCTGTTCTTTCGTTGGTACTACCTTGTTTTTTGAGTATCATTATTGTCAAATTCAAGATATGAATCTTGTTCTAATCTTAGTGAGTTTTCTATACATGTACCAATTTGGGAGATGAAATTTTTAGAATTTCTGAGAGGATATCCGATTTGGCAGGATGAATAAAACAATGTTCACATGCGTTTTGTTCCTGCTATTCTTAACGAGCAACAATTTCAATGCAATTTGCTTGCAAGCTGATTAATTTAGCTGAACATGCATTAGCGAGTAGACCATGTAATGTTGCAAACAAGTCTGACGAGTATTACGAATTCTAATTTACGCGGCATGCAGACGAATGCATCCTTGAATGCATTTTGCCAGGATTGTTGGCACTGGCAAGCGTGACGTTGATGCTCGCAGGATATTAGGATACACATATGCAGTTGCTGACGAGTGGAGACAAGTTATACGCCACACACTAGTGGTATGTTAATTAATTTCATTTCGTAACTTCCTCGTTGCTGTGTGCCACTCCCCGGCGCGGTATTGAAGTAGATTGAAATATATGCAACTGAAACCAATTGCATATTTCAGGATGAAATGTCTCATGATATTGCGAATCTATGACGTGTTTAACACACACAGCACCCTAGCCCTATTATTTGGGTACATTGTATATCCTCATTCTACGGTTTCTTTGTTTTGGAAGGGATGTAGGGATTATTGGGATGGGGTGTGGAGTCGTAGAGGAGCATACTGCAACCATATCAGCAGTTTCAGATGCAGTACTATCATATCTCTACTGGACGTTCTGTAGTCAACGGTAACGCTATGCCAGGGATTGAACCAAAGTCACCAGACTCGTAGGTCACCTGCGTTACCTCTCGGCTACCGAGCAGTCCCGGACTTCTCTTCTATTTCTTCTTATACCACAGATTCATTGCTGTAGATTTCCCCTATTCGGATGATGGTTGCCATGGTATATTCGGGTCGAGAATAAATTAACATTTTTATCTCGAAATAAATCTTAACGCATCTTGGTAGAGCGGAATCAAATTGGCAATATTTTCAGCAGGCAGCATCTTTTGATGGACAGATAAAGAGTAACAGCGACTTGATAACGCATCCGAATTGCGGAAAATAAATGTGATCTGATATAAGACGTCAAGGCAAGCAGTGGAATTTCTAATTGTAGAGCAAAAAGTCGTATTTTCGGCCAGCTCCATCTTAGCGCCAAGAAGGCCGACATAAAATTTGGTATCGTTTGCTGAAGAGGAGACAATTTGTAATGCAAATGCGGCGTATCGCATATAAATTCAGGGTGGCAAAAATAAAATGTGTGACAGTGCGAATGTCATATGAGCAGACATTTGCCACACAACAACGCCAAGAGAGCAAGTATGCAGCAGACGAAGATCGAGTGCACTCCATGCGAAATTTATATTCGCTGATGTTGAATGAATTTCATTACACTGCGTTTCATTGGCCCCGATGCAGTGAAAGCACAATGGAAGCAAAAACAGCGCAGAACGAACGCAAAACAACGCTGAAAAGCAGGAAAATTGCGGACGCTCCACGTCGTTGATGTCAGTGCCAAACTGGCCAACAACACAGACGCCAACTTTTTCCGTCTCATTAATATTTCCTATGCGATGCACAACAGCCAATGTGAACTCTTCAATCCTGTCAGCGCGAGAGGACATTAATCAATTTGTTCGAGGAATTGATGTCGTCGTGCAAATATGTTTTCGCCATGCTACGGAAACAGGACCTGCCTACATTATTCCCGAATAACATTTCATTTTGCTGTGTTTATTGCTATTGTTCGATGAAAATACCCAACATATTGACTACATTCCCAAACGAGAATTACTTCAAGTCATAGCCTGTAAATTTCATTTCATTTCATTTCATTTCATTTCATCTATTAGTGTTAATAAAAACAGCAATAATGCCTTTACATTATTAACAGTA
>JAOEHK010039148.1:0-23489 GCA_025447835.1 Labidoglobus nevermanni | reverse complement strand
GGGGGGGGTGCGCTGGGCTGGCGCGTCGAGGGTGGCGATGAGCGGGCATGCATGCAGACGCAAAAAGTTGGCGAGTAATGGAATGCAAATAGATAGGTATCGTGACAATCGATAGGGCTGGACGGCGAGCATCCCCAGATGATGCGGCGATAAGCACTGCAACGCAATTCGCACACGTACGATCTGCGATCGGGGCGGAGGGGTTGGCGTGATCGCCGGCGACGCGCTTCGCCACCGCTGCCAGTCACCCACATTCGCGCGCCCGCACCCCTAATCAATTCCGGCGTCCGGCCGCCGCTCGGAATGAATTAAAAATATGTCGAATATTTAAAGAATGTCCGGCAGCCCTCGTCGGATCAAGGAACCAGACGACACGTCGCTTTTTGTGCGGCGTGCGGGTTGGTGGGGTGAGAGACAGCGCAAAGGGTTGAGACGTGGCAATGAGCGTGTTTATTGTACGTGCTGGCATCGCTGGGTCGGGGGGCGGCCGGATTTGTCAGCGAAGAAGTCTGCAAAGACGCCGCCGATTAAATTAAAGTAACAAATCGCGTCGGGGGCGGCTGGGGATGGGGCGCGCATAAACATGTTACATGTAGCTGGGAAATTAACGCGACTCTGCTCTGTTTTATACGACTGCCGAATGGGCGCGCAAACAGGGCGCATGCAAATTAGGCGGGTGGCTGCGCGATGCGGTGATTAACTTGGCGCGACGCCGCCCCCCAGCCAGGCAGACGTCTTGTGTGTGTGCATAAATTGACAATTTGCGAGCGCGCTTTGTGTGCGCCGGTTTCAAGTCCCTGCTCGACACCTCCTTGTCTCCGATTTCCTGCTTGCTTGTACCAACAATTATTGCTATTGTTGCTGCGACTAGGCCATTGAGATTGTTACCGATTTGGGGCAAATCGCAATGAAATGTAACTGAAGAATTTACAATTCTTTTGAAATTCGGAAAGGTATTCAATATGCATCAACATATCGAGGGTGGTTTACGCTTTCACCGTTATTCCCGCAGTTTTGATTTACTTCCTTGAATTAGGAGCAGATTATAGAATTATTAGAAATATTAGAAATTGCTAATTGGGCAAACTATTTGTGAAAAAACAAAGTGATATGGAAGTAAGCACAGCGAAGAAGTAAATTCTTTGAAAGAATAAGAAATGCGAAAATATTTTAAAATTTCAATTTTCAAATATATTTAATATACAATTCAAAACATTCAATTGAAAAACAAAGGAGAGTATTTGAAATTCGTTGAAAATATGCAGAATCCATTGAAATTGTTTAATTTTTTTGGAGATATTTCGTTTTTTGATTCTATTATATGGACTTATTTTTTATATTTATAGAGAATGTTAAATACTACGAAAGTATTTGCAATTCTTTGAAAATATTTTGAAATTTTGAAATTACTTGAAATGATTGATTATGTTCCATTTTTATTACTAAATTTCATGAAAATATTTCAAATGGCTTGAAAATTTGTTGGATTCTTTGAAATCTTGAAGATATTTTTATTCGGTTTAATGTACTCAATTCTTTAAAAGAATGTTGACTTGTAATAAACTTTCTGAAATTCTTTAAAAATACACGGACTTGTTTGAAATCATGTGAAATCTTTGGAGATATTTCATTTTTTATTCGATTTTATGTAGTAATTTTTTTATATTTTCAATGAATGTTAACTATTACGAAAGTATTTGCAATTCTTTGAAGGTATTCTGATTTTTTTGATAATATTTGAAATCTTTGATAATAATTCATTCCTTATTATGTTTTATATACATATTCATGTAAAATTACATTAAGATATTTAAAACATGCTGGATTCCTTGAAATTATTTGATTTTTTAGCGATATTTAATTTATTTTATTCGTTTATATGTAATTTTTTTTGTAATCACGTTGAATCCTTGTTAAATATTTTAATTTCTTTGAAAATATTCTGAATTTCTTCAAATTATTTGAAATATTTGAAGATATTTTATTTATAGTCGGTTTTATAAGCTTATTTCTTTAATCTCTAAAAGCCTGCCAAATTCCCAGAAATAATTAATTATTTGCAAATATTCTGCATTCTTTAAAATTCTTTTAAAAAATAATTTCAAAAGTATTACATTGCTTGAAAATAATTTAAATCATTGATAATATTTGAAAATTTATAGCAATATTTATGCTCAATTGAAAATATTTTGATTTCTCTAATAATTTCTTATACTGGTCTCCTTAAATTATTTGAAAATCTTTCAATTCGAAGCGGTTTTCAAAAAAACCCATCATTTATCCCAATTGTGCATTTACCCTTTGGCATAATATTTTTAAAAATGTGTAATATTATAAACTCTGTTATTGGGAACAACTTTTTGCGAAAAATCCTGTAATAAGGAAGCTATCAAATCAACTCATGTAACTTCATTAAAAACCTTAAGACAGAAACCAAGTAATTTACTAAAAATTTTAACTAAAAATATTTTATTTCCTTGCAATTTTCCTCTTTTGGAACTGATTTCAATCAATAAATACAATTTTGATCCGTTCCATTCAGAAAAGCCCGATAACTACTTCTACCCCAAAATGGAATCGCTAAGAGAAGAGGCAGTACAACATAATGAAGAATAAAAGGCGAATAATGGCGCAACCTCTCGCCAACTGGGCCAATAAATAAAGTAATTTATGAATAATTTGAATAATCCACTCGCTATCAGCATCGGCAATATTGGGCGCAGGCACTAAGGCGGCGGATTTGCCCTGCGGGCCGGCATCGGCATCCCGATATCGAATTGTATTGTGGCGCCCCCGTTTAGCGCTGTTTACATCGGACCCGCGCCCGGCGCGCCATAAAACTGAGATTAAGACACTCGTGTATGGGTAATCCTTGCGGGGCGCACTTCGCGCCACTTATTGCGCGTCTGGGCGCAGATACAGGATGAGATTCGCTCATAATTTGTGCACGATGAAATTCCCACTTCCTGCCCCATTGTGCGCTCAAGTTTGGCGGCGGCCAAAGGAACGCGACTCCGGCATTCTTCCCGCGAGCGCTCGCTGCGTGCAGAAAAAGGCGAAAACACTTCCACCCCTCGGCGGCGAGCCGAGCCGTCGCTTAACGAATATTTCCGCATCATATTTCCCGTCGCGTATAAATAACAAACAAATTATTCCGGCCTGGAATCGGATGTCTTCTTAGCGCAAAGAAAGCGCGCCGCTTATGAATCACTTCCCTTTTTCCCAATCTGCGCCCCGACAATGAGCTTTCCCAGGACAACGCCGAGCAACCGTAAGCTGGGCGAAGGGGTAGCTGCCTGCCGCTTATTGGAATTGCTCGGCAGTGCCTTGAGACAAATCGCAGTATGTGACGCAGGTATGCGCAATATTGTCTCGCAGCCGCCCCTCGCAGCCGCCCCCCATATCGTCGCCTTCGACGACTAATGCCGCCCTGACCGAACTACATAAATAATCGGCGGAGGGCAATTAAGATAAGAACGTGTTTAATATTTCAATGCGCAGTATTAGCATGCCACAGCCGCGGCTAGGGGCGGGGGTGGCACGCGTACGCAACGCACCCCCGCGCCCGCTGGGCAATATATCGCTGCGAGGTGCTAAGACCATGCGAAATCCCATCGGCCTTAATTAATTCCGACGCGGCCTTCGTGCGCCGAAATGCAACCCTTCACCCGCCACATTTCCATCCTTTTTCCGCCTCATTATTTGCTCAAATTTCTTCAATTTCTACGCAAAATTATCGCTTTGTTTTAATATCTTGCAATTCGAAATGAATTCGCAAATCACAATTCGGTGCGATTATTTGCATCACTTGCATCCCTCTCAGCCGGAAACGGTGGTGCGCTTAATACCGTGTGAAATTGCACGTAACGGGCAAAACAATGCCGGCTCAGAGTGTTAATTCCGCTAAATGCGTTTTAAGTGATACTGTTGTTTGCGGCGATGATGCTGGGGGTGGTGGCGAGGGCGGCGGGGGTGGCAAGCGGGCGCGCAAAGCGAGAGTGCGTAAACGGCGTAAACGGGTTATACAGTCAATTCGCCAACGCCGCCGCTGCCGCCACCCGTTTCGGCGAGTCAATTAGCCGCAAGGGAAAGTCGGTCGGATTTTTCAGCGCCGTCCGGCTGCCACCCTTTACCGCCCCTGATACGCACTGGAACATTGACCAATTCTTGAGGGTGTCGGCGAACAGCTGAGAGCTAATTCGATCTCATTTCAAGTCAGGGTGCGATTGATATGCGAATGAGGACGTCAGAATAAAGGACGAAAGGACGCAGAAGGGAAGTGTGCGAAGTATAGAGGAAGGCAGATAATTTAAAAGGGAATATAGTGTTGAGTCGCAGATAAATAATCATACGAGCCTTTAACTCTAATAAGGAATCGAGAATAAGTTGAAGAGAACGAAGCTAGAGGAGTCTTAAGGGTGAATGCGACTACTTAAGGGAAAGCAAATTTGATCTTAGATTGATATACGGATGAATCTTGGGCGAAAAGGCATCAGAGTGATAGAAACTTCGAAGGACGAAACTTGAAATTATTAGGCTATAAAGTATAGGAAAAGGGACGAGATTTAAAACAAAATATCATGTTGCAGAAGAAAATTTCAATATTAGTAGATGTAAAAGTAGTAAATATATATCAAGAAATTTGCTATGAGACGAAAGAATTAGAAAAGTAATATGTTGTATATTCAATATATTTCAAGACTTTTATTTTAACTTTAAGTACTTGAAATTGTCAGAAATGCGCAGGTATTTTAAATTCCTTGAAAATATGACAAAGAATTTGAAAGAAAATATTATACAAATCTCGTAACTAAAACAAGGATTCCAGTATAACGTGAGTAAACTGAGAAAAAGGACAATGACTAAGTAAGTTCGTCTGACTAATAAAACATGTAATTTCTTATGAAAATTACATTTTTATTAACGCTAATTCTTTAAGCTACAACAACTTAGGCGTCTTAAGACGTTTTAAGGACGGATAACTGGACGGATGTGATAACTCTATATCAACTCAATATTTGGTTTATTAAATGGGAAAACCAAAAAACCCTGAATAGAAGGGACAACAGAATTATGGGTACTTACAAGGACTAAACTGTCATAAGCTATAGAATTTGAAACAGGTTATTATACGGATACTGTAACTAAAACAAGGATTCGAACTTAACAAAGGTGAATTTCGAAAAAGGACAATGAACAAATGAGTTCATCTAACGAAGAAAACTTGGCATTTGTTTAGAAATTACCTTCCTCTGAAGCCTAATTCTGTAGGCTACAACAACCTAAGCATTTTAAACATGGATGCGATAACTTGATGATGGCAAATTTTAACTCATTTCAAGTCAGAATCCAATTGATGCCGGAAAGAATTGGAAAACTGAAACAATCTTGATCATAAGGACAACAGAATAATAGGTACCTAAAAAGCCTAAAATGACATTAGGTACAAAATTTGTAAGAGGTTATTATACAGATCATGTAACCAAAACAAAGATTCGAATATGATATGAGTAAACTGAGAAAGAGGACAATGACAAAATCAGTTCATCTGACGAAGAAAACTTCGCAATTCATATAGAAATGACCTTCTTATACGGCCCAATTCTTTAGGCTACAACAAACTAGGCATCTTAAGGATGGATGCGATAACTTGATGATAGCAAAATTGATTATATGTCAAGGCAGAATGCGATTGATGCGCGAATAAATGAGAAAATAAAAAACCCTTGATTGAAGAGACAACAGATTTATAGGTACTAACAAGGCCTAAAATGACATGAGGTACAGAATTTTAACGAAGTAATTATTCAGATCTTGTAACTAAAACAAGGATTAGAATTTAGGAAAGGTGAATTTAGAAAAAGGACAAGGAACAAATGAGTTCATCTGACAAAGAAAACTTGGCAATTTTTATGGAAATTACCTTCTTATGAAGCCTAATTCTTTAGTCTACAACAACCTAAGCATCTTAAGGATGGATGCGATAACTTGACGATAGTAAATTTGATCATATTTCAAGTCAGAATGCGATTGATGCGGAATTGAATGGGAAGACTAAAAATCCTTGATCATAAGGACAACAGAATAATGGATACTTACAGAGACTAAAACGACTTAAGGTACAGAATTTGAATGATACAGATCCTGTAACTAAAACAAGAATTCGAATTTAACAAAGGTGAATTTAGAAAAAGGACAAGGAACCAATGAGTTCAGCTGACGAAGAAAACTTGGCAATTCTTATGGAAATTACCTTCTTATGAAGCCTAATTCTGTAGGCTACAACAACCTGACCATCTTAAGGATGGATGCGATGACTTGGTGATAGGAAATTTGATCCTATTTCAAGATAGATTTCGATTGATGTGCGAATAAGTGGGAAAACCAAAAACAGCCTCGATCGAAGGGACAACAGATTTATGGGTACTAACAAGGACTAAAATGACATAAGGTACAGAATTTGAACGAAGTAATTATTCAGATCTTGTAACTAAAACAAGGATTAGAATTTAGGAAAGGTGAATTTAGAAAAAGGACAAGGAACAAATGAGTTCATCTGACAAAGAAAACTTGGCAATTTTTATGGAAATTACCTTCTTATGAAGCCTAATTCTTTAGTCTACAACAACCTAAGCATCTTAAGGATGGATGCGATAACTTGACGATAGTAAATTTGATCATATTTCAAGTCAGAATGCGATTGATGCGGAATTGAATGGGAAGACTAAAAATCCTTGATCATAAGGACAACAGAATAATGGATACTTACAGAGACTAAAACGACTTAAGGTACAGAATTTGAATGATACAGATCCTGTAACTAAAACAAGAATTCGAATTTAACAACGGTGAATTTAGAAAAAGGACAAGGAACCAATCAGTTCAGCTGACGAAGAAAACTTGGCAATTCTTATGGAAATGACCTTCTATAAAGCCTAATTCTGTAGGCTACAACACCCTGACCATCTTAAGAATGGATGCGATAATTTGATGATTGCAAATTTGATCTTATTCCAAGCCCGATTACGATTGACGCGCGAATAAATGGGAAAACAAAAAAGCCTTGATCGAAGGGACAACAGATTTATGGGTACTAACAAGGACTGAAATGAGGTACAGAATTTGAAAGATACAGATCCTGTAACTAAAACAGGATTCGAATTGAATTGAGTAAAAGGACACGGACCAAATGCCGTGTTTATACGACGAAGAAAACTTGTAATTTCTTATGCAGGACCTTTCCTAGCGATGGCTAATTGTTTGGGCTACAACGAGGGAGGTCGTGGCGGGTTACCAGTAATTGCACCCCGATTGGAATTATTAATTAGCGATGAATTTTTAATTGCGTCGCGCAAACAAAGCGCACTCGGAGGCGGCGGCGGCGGCGGCGTCTCCAATAACATTGCAATTAGCTCGGCGCGGCGCTGCCGCCGATTGACAAATAGTCGCGGGGTGGCGCGCGGGGGCGGCGGGCGGCGGCGCTGCGGACGCAAGATGCGGAAGCAGCATCTTCGTCGTCATCGGCGGCGGCGGCGGCGGCGCGCTGCCCGATGGGAGGAGCCGCCAGCGAGCGCCAAGACGGCGAGCGAGCTCGGACGGCGGCTGCCGCCTCCGGGGCCCAGAGCGCGGCAGCGCGTTACCTGCATGGGTCTCCAGCGCGGCTCCAGCATATCGGCGGCGGCGGCTGCTGCGTCGATGGTGGCGCTGCGTGGTCGTCGTCGGCGGTGGTGGTGGCGGCGGCGGCGGCGGCGGCGGCGGCGAGGCGTGGGGCACGTGTATCGCCACCAGCGGGCTGTCTACACAGTACACGGCGATACCGTAGCTGATGTTAGACTGTGGCCGCCGCCTCTAGCACACGCCGCCGTGTCTCGCAGCGCCGGTGGCGGCGGCGGCGGCGGCGGCGGCGGCGGCGGCGGCGGCGCACTCAACACTAACGGCCTGTGCCACAACACATGCCAATCACCGGCGATGCACAATAAGGCATTCGCGACCACCGCCGCCGCCGCCGCCGCCGCTGCCACCGAAACTACCTCCGTGACCGTCGATTTTTAAAATCCCATCCCGGCTTGTTTGCACACGTCTGTCCTTGATCAATATCCTCGTCAGGCATCGGGCCGCGGAAACTCTTCCGCTTGGCGGAGGACATCCATCATCAACCCTGGGCAGGCGCGAATTCGCGACTCTCGCTGTCACTTTGGCTGCCTTTCAATTTTCGGGCGCGCCGCGTCCGACAATGGGGCGCTTTTTAATTAATTATTGCTGCGACGGAAGCGTGACCTACCTACCCGCCTCCCATCCACCCCCAGCCTCCGCCGTCTTCCCCATCATCATCCTCCTCCTTCGCCTTCCGCCTTAATCCGTCGACGACGTCGCGAAGGATATTGAAATGCATTTTGATTGACCCGCCGCGCCACTCTTATTAAAGTCCAATTAACCAAATGAAAAAGCGCCGCCGCCACCACCACCCCGACGAGAATTAATAAAAATCTAATCGGGTGAGCCAGCCGCCAGTTTTAATTGTAATTAAATATCATGAATAACGCTGAATAACTGATGGCCGCCGGTCGGGGGGACGTGGACGTTTTCCGGGAAAGTAACCCCGTCCAGAAACGCGTCTGGCATCCCTCGCGCAACCTTCAGATAAACGACATGCGAAGGTACTGATATTATTTATACCGGCACTGGGCTGCTGTATGTAAAGCAAACGGTGTCTGCCATCCCTCTGTATCCCTCCGCCCTCCAGCGGCGCGAAAATAAGAAAGATTAGCGGAAATGTGGAAGATGTCCATTGCAGGCAAACGAGGGGCGCGCGTCGGATGATGAACGGTGTGCGACCATTGCCACCCTGCATGCCACCCCTGCGAAGGTGAGGAGCGTTGTGGCGTCCGCTCGAAGACGGCGATCTGTTTATGCTGGAGCGGGACAATCGAGGTTAATTGCGCAATTACGGCCGGCCGTCGCAACGCCGCCCCCGGGCCGCGTTTTTGCCGCGCATGAGGGTGATTGCGTCCGAAGGAGCGGGCCGAAATATGCTCGTAAGTAAGGCTAATCCACTTAGAAGTTAATTGCGGCGCGCTCCCGACTGTATCGGATGGCGATATTGCCGCCCCCGCCGCCGCCGCCGCCGCCGCCACCCCTGTCAGGCACGTCGGCATCACATGCGGAAGGCTAACAATGTTACGACAGTCTGTTGTATCATCGCGCTATTATGAAGCCATTCGCCCGCATCCGGACGTGATGCCCGGATACCTGCCGCCTCCAAGTTGCGCACAATGCGCCACTGTTTGCCAAACAGTTTCGCCGCCGCCGACGACGACGCCGAGTACAATATCGTGCCGCCCTCGGGGAGAGCGCCAATTTGGCAGCGTCTTAATGCATCAATAAATGCAATCAGGAGGCAGCGGCCGCCGCCGCCGCCGCCACCGCCGCCACCGACGACGACGTAGACAAACACATTTCTTAAATCAATTCCTGCATAATTAATGCGCGCTTTGGAATTAATTGTTTTGCGTTTGGCGGGTCGAGGAGCAACAATGGGGCGCGCGGATTGCGGCCGGGAGGGAATGGCTAGGGGGTGCGCAGCAATCCAGTGCAGGACGCAGCTGTAATCAGCGCATCAGCGTGCGGATGATCGGGCGAGTCCTTTGAGCTGCGCCCGCATTCGGCTGTCCACGCCGTCTTCGCGCACCCGCGACGTGTCTTTGAAGCTGCTGAAGCCGAGATCGCATCTCTGCCAACAACAGCGCTCGCCTGGCTCACTGATAACCGCATTTCCATTCGTAGATTTGATCTACGATCGCAGATTCCCTGTCCTGGCACTGAAAACTGCAACTGAAACTATTCAGGTTTCATCATGATTTCGAGGAGGTATTCATCATGATCTTTCCGCTGATTGTGAATAATAGCAAGCAGAGTGCGCCTGTAAACCAATAAGTCATAAATAATGAAAATATTATGGTAGGAGGAAGAGTAAAGTAGCCTCAAAGTGGTACTAGAAATTCATCCGCTCAGTTTAGCGCGCTAATAAGCAGATTTAGATGGAAGCAGATGATGAAATGCGAATGACAGGCGATTGATGACGAAGTGAGTTTATCCTTTTCACTGAAATTCGTCAGAAAATTAGTGATTTTTCTGTATTTTTGCTAAAAGTTGTTCAAAAATTATATCAACCATATATCTATCAAAATATTTCAGATAATTTGGAAAAAAGTAAGCAGCAGTTGCCAATAAGCCAATAAGTCATAAATAATAAAAGTTTCATGGTAACAAGAAGAACAGAGCTGTCTCAAATTTGTACTAGAAATTCATCCGCTCAATTTAGCGCGCTAATAAGCAGATTTAGCCAGAACCAGATAATGAAATACGAATGAGAGACGATTGATGATAAAGTCTGTTCGTCCTTTTCGCTGAAATTCGTAAGAAAATTAGTGATTTTACTATATTTTTGATAAAAGTTGTTTAAAAATTATTTCAGATAATTTGGAAAAATAGTAAGCAGCAGTTGCCAATAAGCCAATAAGCCAATAAGCCATAAATAATGAAAGTTTCATAGTAACAAGAAGAGCAGAGTTGTCTCAAATTGGTACTAGAAATTCATCCGCTCAGTTTGGCGCGCTAATAAGCAGCTTTAGATGGAAGCAGATAATGAAATGCGAATGACAGGCGATTGATGATGAAATGCTTTCATCCTTTTCGCTAAACCTCGCAAGAAAATTGGTAATTTTACTACTTTGTTTGATAAAAGTGGTTTCACAGTGATTTTAATATGTGCTATTCATAATATTTCATCTAATTGCGAATAATTGTAAGCAGAGCCTACTAGTAAACCAGTAAATCATAAATAACGAAAATATCATAGTAGCAAGATGAGTAAAGTAGTCTCAAAGTGGTACTAGAAATTCATCCGCTCAGTTTAGCGCGCTAATAAGCAGCTTTAGAAGGAGCCCCATAATGCAATGGGAATGGCAGGCGATTGCTGACAAAGTGTGTTCATCCTTTTCACTGAAATTCGTAAGAAAAGTAGTGATATTACTTCTTTTTTGATAAAAGTGGTTCAAAATGATAACAACCATATATCTATCAAAATATTTCTGATAATTCCGAAAAATAGTAAGCAGCATTTTCTAGAAACCCAATAAGTCTCAAATAATAAAATTATCATTATAACGAGCAGTGAACAGCAGTTCCAGAATGGTACTAGATATTCATCCGCGCAGTTTAACGCACCAATAAGCAGCATTGGACGCATCCAAATAATAATGCGAATGACTAGCGATTGATGATGAAACCTGTTCGTACTTTTCACTGAAAATCGTAAGAACATGAGTGATTTTACTATATTTTTGATAAAAGTTGTTCAAAAATGATATCAACCCTATGTCTATCAAAATATTTCAGATAATTTGGAAATATAGTAAGCAGCAGTTGCCAATAAGCCAATAAGTCATAAATAATAAGAGTTTCATGGTAACAAGAAGAGCAGAGTTTTCTCCAAATGGTACTAGAAATTCATCCGCTCAGTTTAGCGCGCTAATAAACAGATTTAGACGGAACCACATAATGAAATGCGAATGACAGGCGATTGATGATAAAGTGTGTTCGTCCTTTTCGCAAAACTTCGTAAGAAAATTAGTGACTTTACTATATTTTTGATAAAAGTTGTTCAATAATGATATCAACCATATGTCTATCAAAATATTTCAGATAATTTGGAAATATAGTACGCAGCCGTTGCCAATAAGCCAATAAGTCATAAATAATAAGAGTTTCATGGTAACAAGAAGAGCAGAGTTGTCTCCAAATGGTACTAGAAATTCATCCGCTCGGTTTAGCACGCTAATAAGCAGATTTAGACGGAACCAGATAATGAAATACGAATGACAGGCGATTGATGATGAAATGTGTTCGTCCTTTTCGCTAAAATTCGTAAGAAAAGTAGTGATATTACTACTTTTTTGATAAAAGTGGTTCACAATGATATTAAACATATATCTATCAAAATATTTCAGATTCTTCCGAAAAATAGTAAGCAGCATTTGCTAGCAACCCAATAAGTCTCAAATAATAAAATTATCATTATAACGAGCAGTGAACAGCAGTTCCAGAATGGTACTAGATATTCATCCGCTCAGCTTAATGCACCAATAAGTAACATAGGATGCATCCAAATAATGAAATGCGAATAACTAGCGATTGATGATGAAATATGTTCGTACTCTTCACTGAAAATCGTGAGAAAATGAGTGCTTTTACAAGTTTATTTGATGAAATTGGGACGCTAGCAATTAAAGACGCCATTGATGATAAATAATGCGATGGGCAGAAGTAGCGGATTGGAATTGAGCAGTGCCGCGCTGAATTTTTAATTTTCAATCTCTGTTTTTTCGTCGGCCTAAATAAATAGACGCGGACAGGTCGGGAAGTGGCTGGCAAGCAGCGGGGTGGCGGCGGCGGCGACGGCGACGGCGGCGGACAGGAGCGGACAGGAAACCGGGAAATGGCACGTCACATTACTGTCGCATCTGGCGGCGTTTTTTCGCCGCGCTCGGCGTCCACCTTCGTCGCCCTAAAAGGGTTCATCAAGTGTCATTCCGTGTTAATGGTTCTTAAACTGCTTACTGGCTTTTAATTTCGCGCGACGGCGGCGAAAAAAGCGACGCTCAGCCGCGTCGCATTCGATTCGCCCGCGTCGCCAAGAAGCCACCCTTGCCCGCTGCGGCGGCAAACTTTGCGCATTATCAAAGGCGGCGGGCGTGCGTTTTTATTTCGATTTAATTGTTGCATAAAGCACACTCGGGGGAGTGTATAAATAATGCGGCGTCGTTTCGGCGTTAATTTGCGCTTCTTCCGCGCTCGCGTCTGGTGGCGCTGCGTGCGTAATTGCACGCCAACGTCACTTTGCGCCAAAGTTTCGTAATCGCGCCCACGCAATTACGCCCCCGTGTACGATTTGCCGCAATCGTCTCGTTCTGCATTTAACGCAACTTTGAACGCTCATTAATTTTTACGCGCCACCCTGTGTCTGTTTGTCTCGCTGCTCGCGCCCCGATGTGCTCCACATCTCATCATCAATCGCCTGTCATTCGCATTGAATTATCTGCTCGCGTACACCACCATCAGGACTTATTGGCGCGCTAAACTGCGCGGTTGAATATCTAGTACCACTTTGAGACTTCTTTACACTTCTTGTTAACATTATAATTTCATTATTAATGACGTATTGGTTTACTAGCAGGCTTTTATTACTGAAACTGATGTCTGAATAGAGAGACCTATACCCCAATCAATCTCTTAAGGCTCTTCTTACTATAATTCGTAATTAGCTGAAATATTTGATAAATATATGAGTAAAGTGATGAAACTACTTTTATCAAACAGGGTAGTTGAATCACTCATTTTCTTACCAATTTTAGTGATAAGAACGAACACATTTCATCATCAATCGCCTGTCATTCGCATTTCATTATCTGGTTCCGTCTTAAGCTGCTTTTGGCGCGATAAACTGGGCGGATGAATATCTAGTACCACTCTGGAATTTGCTCGCCACTTCATCTGGCTGGAGGTGTAGGACCCTTTCCAAGGGAGGTGGCATAATGGGCCCGCGAGTGAGGCCTAAGTGCAGCGTGCTATTGCACGCCCTCCAAAAAAAACGGACGAGTTCAGTATTGTCAATATATGTCATGAAATGCGTTGTTCTGGTTTTCACTGATTCGAGTTCGACCTTATTACTCAACCCTTAGACACAATAAAATATATGGTAAATATCATTGTGAAACCATTTATTAATTTGTAGTAGTAAAAACACTAATTTTCTTACGAATTTCAGCGAAAAGAACGAATAGATTTCATCATCAATCGCCTGCCATTCGTATTTCATTATCTGGTTCCGTCTAAAGCTGCTTATTAGCGCGCTAAACTGCGCGGATGAATATCTAGTACCACTTTGGAAGTGCTTTTCTCTTCGCATTACCATGGTAATTTAATTATTTATGACTTATTGGTTTACTAGCAGGCTCTTTTTACTATTATTTGTAATTAGTTGAAACATTATGATAAATGCACAATGGAAATCATTGTGAAAGCAGTTTTATCAAAAAAGTACTAAAATCACTAACTTCTTCTTAGGAGTTTCAGTGAAAAGGACGAACAGATTTCATCATCAATCGCCTGCCATTCGTATTTCATTATCTGGTTCCGTCTAAATCTGCTTTTGGCGCGATAAACTGCGCGGATGAATATCTAGGACCAGTATGCAACTGCTTTTCTCTGCTTATTTCCATTACATTTCCATCAACGGTGACTCATCGCATTGATAGATATATTCTGCGGGTTATTACCCTAAATAGGTTCAAATTTTATTATAGATACATCCCTAAGATCTATAAATGTGAAAACATCTTCAGTTTGAAATGGTGTTTCTTCGTTACATTGCTCACTGCTTTCTTTGCGCCGTTTTCTTGCCGTAGGATAATTGCACGTTGGTCCCGTTTCGGCGTACGCATGCCCGAAAATCAATACGGGCGCGCCCCAGTTGAGGGATGCACGCTGAGTTAGGTCAGGGACGTGTGCACGAATTCGTCGCCGCACCCCTACAAGGACAACGATTCCAAATAAATGCACTTGTACCAACAAATGCGTTGAAGTAATTGTCTAATATCAACCCCCTGTTAAACTCAATTCGAATAAGTTTTGAAAAAGTTGACAATTGCGATGAAAACGATGTTTGTGCGCGAGCTTTGGGGTTAATTGGCACTAGGAATGCGAGCGAATATGGCAGAGGATGTTATTAAGAGCGCCATTAGATGTCCGGCGTGTTGTTATCCTTGGAGCGCAGTCCGGTCCGGTCCGGTCCAGTCCAGCCCCCTAGGTGCAGTTTGTTTTTCTCGTCCATTCAGCAAAACATTTATTATTGGCAGCTCCCTAATGCCCGGGGATTATATTGGCCGACGACACAAATGACCACGAGCGGGAATTGTTAACGTCTTGTCCTCCGTCTCCGGGCCGGGAAAACCCATCATTTCCAGCGCAGGATCCAATGCCGTGTATTCCCATTCATTGCTGACATTGTTCTTCGGCTCCGCAATCGCTGCCACTGGCTGCCAATAAATCACTCGCCGCATGTGTGTGCAAGGGTGGTCAGGGGGTGGATATTTCAATCCTACGAATTAACCCAATCCTTCCGCAATCGATGCTACGCAAATGCTATGCAGACGGCCCGACAATAACAATAGCGGCAGATCCGTTTTCTATCATCTTCCACCGGGGGGTGAAGGCCTCAGGGATGCTGCGCACGCAGGGCTAAAGCGTTATGACACTGCGCCCGCTGCAGAGGCCATGATGGCCACATGCTTAAAGGTGCGAACGCATGTACGTGTCGAGAATCAAATCAGCGCGCCACCTCTCACCCCCATCCACCCTCGGCGTATGCTAAGCATCCATGTTTTGTTTCTGCTTTTTCACCGCCACCAGCCCCACCAAGGCGCGCCGAACGCTTCTTATTTAAGCACGCGCCACCCCCCATCGCGTCCCGCCGCCCCCATCCCCATCTAGCGGTCGTGCGAGCACTTTATCTATCGAAGATGCTCCCCGGAGATAGCTTAAGGAGCGCGCGTCATCTTGTTTAGGGACAGCCGTAAAGTTACAAGTGCACAAGCGATATTAATTCGGCGCTCACCCCCTTGGCCGATTACACTCGGCAGATGAACGCATTAAAACAGAGATAACTAGACGCGCGCGCGCCGACTAATTGGAGATCCAGCCGCATGCACCATACGGCGATGTTTTCCTTGGCGGCGTCGGGGGTGTCGGCGTCGGGGGCGGGTGGTTGCGCCTGTGACGTGCACCGTCAAGTATTTATTCGACGCTGGCGAATGCAGACGATATTGGAATGCGGCGAGCAGGAAGGCTCATCAGTTATTCTCGAATTTGGCCGCCTTGCACCCTGCGCACCCCCGCAAGATAATCGGATGCGACGCGTCGCACGCACGCCCAACAATTACGATTACGAATGACAAAAGGCTGAAAGAGTTGGCAGCGAGTTGGCGGCGCTGATAAGCGCCGGCAAGACAGCGCGCTGCGCCCACCTGACCCGGGGGGTGGGTGCGCACCCCAGCGACCCACGACCTCGCCCATTAAGATTGCGTCTGTTGCGCGCATTTCGTATTCGTCGCGAGTCGGCAGTCGCCGGCCGCGATCGCAATCGGCGCCCTCCGCCACCCCCCACCCCGCGCACCAGAAATTAGTGCGCACCTCGGCTGCAGACGTCAGCAGCGCATTAGGAAGTTTTTGATAAGCAGCGCGAGGGAGATGTGGTGGCGATTTGGGACAACGGCCGCTGGTCGCCCTCGGACATTGGGGTAAACAACCCTTGTGCGGACGACCACAAGCGGTGTGGGTGCGCGGATCGTCAATAGCGTCAATTACGCGCCAACGGTGGCGGCGGCGATGAGGGGCTGGACGAAGATGGACGCCAGCATCCCCCTTGACCGCCAAATGCGGAGATGCATGTATATTTATGCGACGTCGGTCGGTCTTTGATATTTTTCCGCCGATTGCTTATTGACACAAAGTTTTCGCACCCCCCGCCCCACCTTGTCCCATCCGTATCAATTCGACCCTGATTCGAGCCCTTCGTATGTTGAGGCTTGCGTCATCGTCACATCTGCTTCAATTGCCATCACATTGATGTCGCAGCTTGCACCATCGAATGGCGTTGTTCCCACAACGACCGCTAGATGTCGTTAGCACGCGAACGAGTTTGACAGCAATGAGTATCGGAAATAAAGATGCCGCCAGCAGCGCATTGAGCGGGCGATTCAAGTCGGACGTGTTCATTGCTTTAACGAGCGCCACTTGTGTTCGCTGACCACCCCCGGAAAAACGGCATCCGACGTCTCGATAGCCGGTGGCCGCTAAATGTGAGCACGGGGAATTGCAGCGGAAGAAGAAATAAATCGGCGGTGCTTATGACGCAATCGCTGCGTGCGATTGATCAGCGCCCGATGGGGGTGCGACATCCGATTGGCGCACGTGGCGTTTGATTTGAATGCGCGGCGGCAGGAAAAACGTGCGCCAGGTGATGGCTGCATCCCGTTTATCACGCCGCAATTGCGCGCCGGATAATGGAGTGTCGCACGGGGTGATCCCACCGAGAGGGATGGTCTTCCGCGTCGCCGGCGCGCAAGATGCGAGCGGCAATGACTAGGTTAGAATTGCATTGCGACATCTCTCTCTAGTCTGCTAATTTTTGCGTTACGCACGATCACGCACGGGGGTTGGGGGTGGTTCTCTATCGCATCGTGTGCAGGGCGCCATTGAGAGGCCGAATAGATGGTTTTTCGCATTCGCTTCACCATCTCGCCAACAGATGGCGCCACATGGCGGCGTCTTCAATATAATCGCAACAATAATCGCGACGCATTCAAGCAACAAATTGCATCCGGGCAGCGGCTTTAAAACGCATCAGACAAAGGCGAAATAAGGGCAAGACGCGGAACGAAATGCCGAATGAATGACGAGCAGCCGAGGGCGGGGTGGGAAGGGGTGCAGGAGAGATTGCAGCCGGCGATAAATCAGCGAGAGTGACAAAATGCAAATGATGGCCGCGTCTTCGGCCGGAAACAATTTGGTATTTCCATTTCGCGGCCGGAAAAATAGATGGCGGTCCGGTTAATATGATAATTAATGCGCGCCATTTGTAAGCGACTGCTTTCCGGGGCCTTTCGACCGCGCGTGCGCTCATTAATCGCCTCGTCCCGGCCGGGATGGCTTAGCAGACACGTGATTAAATTGATGGCACACATTCACCCCCTCCCCGCAGATCAATGCTTTCTTGCCAGTTATTGACATTCGCGCCTAATTGTGGCATTAATTAGCATTGTTTGCAACTGAATGGCCTCTTCACAGCGCCATCAAGCGACTAATTGATTGTAATTACCAATTTCCGGCGTCGAAAAAGGCGGAAATCCCGTTCTCGAGTTGAATCGAGGTGAATTTCTGCGAAATTCCAAATTGAAAATACACCGTATTGGTACTGGGATATGAGCGATCGGATGTGCCGGCCCCGGTGGCGATTAGCAATATTCCGGACGCGCTGAATTATGGAGCGGGCAATGCCGGGGGTTGTGACGCGGGGAGGGCGCAACGGCGATCACCTGCGTTCCGCTGCTGCTGCTGCTGAGAGCAGTAATTGTATCAAGTGGTTTTATTTGCACGTCCGTCAATCGAATTCGTGTCGCACCCTCGTGCCGGTCGGCAGCAGCCCGATAAGGGGGTGGAGGCGTCGGGGCGCAAAAGGACGCACAAGGAAAGCAAAAAGCGTGGCGGCCGGGCCGGCATGCGATATTCATGCACTCGTTTATCGCCCGACCGGCATCATCGATACATGACGGGGGCGGCCACCCACCCCCCACCCCCAACCGCCGCATCTTCATTTGCCTAATCGGACGACGGTGGCGCCCAAAGAATTGAATTGCTCACGACGCTGACTTGCAACTAATACGAATCGATGCTTGGAGGGTTGCGGTGGTGGCGTGGGGGCTAATTAGCAATGCGCGAATAAATCACGCTGGAAATGCTTCTAATTGCATTTGCATAGGATAAACAACGGCGCTGAACGATGAATCTCGCATGTGGGTGCGTGTCGACACTTCATCCTTCGCAGGGGGTGGTGGACGGGGGTGGGTGGTAAGAGACAAGTCAAACACATCCGGCACGCAAGACGGCTCAATCGCGGGCTGCTCGTTTGTTCGCCTTCGAATGGATAAAACCATCATCAATCAATGGAGAGAGTGAGAGAGTGCGAGAGAGAGAGAGAGAGAGAGAGAGAGAGAGAGAGAGCGAGAGTCAAGAAGTGCGGCACTTTGTCGCCGGATTTTTTGCGGGGGTGCGCGAGTGTCCGGCTCGAGCCCATACATAATGTCCGCAATGCGTTTAACTGCCCATATCCCTTACAAACGGCGCGGCACGAAATTGTCGGAATTGCTGGCGGCGGAGGACTTCTAAACAATAAAACGCACACCCCTGGATGGCCGATACTTTTGTCATTGCATTTTATTCCGCCGCCTGCAATTTCTTGCGCCCATTTCTTAGGGGGGATGGACAAGCAAATTGCGCGCCCTCAATTTATGTGCTCATATGATTCCATCCACCGCCAATTTGCATCCACTCGCTGGTCGCTGTCAATTCTCGATATCTGACATCGATCAAAGATGGCCGGCGGCGTCCTTGCCGCCAACACCTGCTGCAACACCGATGACGAGCGCGATGATGATGATGATGATGACGAGCGACGCAGCATCCGGCCAAAGTACAACAATTAGCGTAATGGCAAGCTTGCTTGGATATTTGTCATTATGCGAGCGGCGAACGCGGTTCAAGCAGCGCGCCTAATTGCATCAGTTTGATTACAAACTGTTTATTAAAGAGTTTCGTTCCCTCTTCGCGCGCCATTCGGTCGGGGCACAATTAGATAACGCACCGCATGTTGCAATGCGCCTCGCAATTCGGGCGTTTCTCGAAAGTATTGTTTCAGTCAAATTTCTTATTCCGAGCGATTATCGGCAGATGGCGCAGCATGTAATTCCAGCAACAACATTGTTCTACAAACTTATTGAAGCGAGGAGTGGACACAAGTGCAATAACTAGGATGATTGGGCAGCAAATGTATTCTGATGTTCTCAACGACAAATGCATACAGCTGAGGAAGGGTTAGAACTTTAGAAAATGATAGTATATGTATAGGCGCAAGCCTTCAGGTGCTCTCCGTCAGGTGATGACCTTGAGTCAGGTAATAATGAGAGGTATGAATGGACCGCTATAAAAGGAATGGAAAAAGTCAGGAATAGGTATCCGCATCATTTAGTAATCATTTGGAATGTCGTCATGAGTGAGAGGCAGAATACAGTAAGTGGTCAAGTGCAAGATTGAAATTGCAAAAAGTTGTTAAATTGGTTTAGCGCCTACGGTAAGGTGGCGGTAACCTTCATGTTGCAAGCACTTATATGCTCGCCAACAATCGGATATAACTGCTGCCCGGTAGTATATATTTTTGAATTATGGGCAGCAATGTATCCGCATCCCTTCTATCTACAGCAGCTAGGAACACCCTTCCGGTGCCCCGCTCATATGCTCCGAAGACCCACTGCCCTTCCACATATCGCCCTCTATTGTATTTTCGTTTGCCGAATTTAGACTCCACGGTCATGCCAGGCCCACCCAAGGGTTCTGGATGCTGGGTTAGGGCGACAAAATGCCACCCAATCGACGGCGGTCTTCGGTGTAATTTCTATTTCTCGGGTGATTAAGCCGAGGGCCGAAATTTGCGCCCACAAATGTGAAAAAGCGAGAATCTGCATTGAAGACTGTGTTAACATGTTGCCATATGTATGAAGATAGAGAACCTACTCGGTATATACTAAGATGGGAGTTTGCAAAAAAGTTCCCTTTCGAAAGGGCATAATGGAAGGGCAGTAGGCCTTCCGTCGCTTGCCGACAGCAATGAGTTTCCCACAACTCCATTGCCACCCATCCGGACTAAAAAGATTTGTCCTCAGTAATTGGATTAGCATAGTATTGCAAAGGATACATACGTTCGCGCATTGAGGTGAGGTGAAAGGGTCGCCCACATTTAGGTCACGGCAACGTGCCCTCATTGGGTATTAGGCCCCAATCCCTTAATTGAAAGTTCTTCTTTTGGCGCCCAATGGCACAAATTGTATAAGTCAGTGAGCTTAAGTGCACTCATGGCTAAAACTGAGAGAGTACTGTGACTCATCTATGGTTGTGGGTGCTTGAATGATTTGTAGGTTAAGCATGGTTCAAATGGTAAAAAATTGCATAATTTTGAATGAGCTTTTTCGGATAAAAACGTGCTCGCCCCCGTATTTTATTGATCATTCCATGATATATACTGGTTAAACATTGTGGGAAATCTTAAAAGTGTTAAAGATGACTACTTTTGTCTAAAGTATAGTGGAGCCGCAGACCATTGAGTACCGGTCCGCAGCGAAAATTTGGATAACGTAATAATATATGCAATGTACCTCCGGACATTCCCACATTCAAGGAATTGACTGGACATAACCTACTCACTTAGAGTGTCATTGTCTTCTATTTCCCCAAAATGGGATCAGTGTATTTTTAGAAAAACAAGATCAGGGGTGCCACTAAGTTCTATATTCTTTTAACCAACTTTCATTATTGGAATATTGTTCCTAAGTTTAAGTAGCATAAATATATTGCTGTTATATTTACCAACGTGGCTTTTCAATTTTTCCTCGGTTGTTTTTAAATTGTTGCTATATTCAGCTTACAATAATCTATTGTTTGTGCGATTTAACGAAGACGCTGCTAATGAAGTTGTATACAACTACTTAATCGGTCCATGAAAAAATTTTCTTGTGTTCCATCCATATTTACATCTAGATTCTATTCTTACACTATTGAAATTCCGTTTATTTGATGCCTTCTTTCATATATTTTCATTTGCAATATATAAATCTATTTCTGGTGCAGTTTCAAATTCTTTTATTTTCTACCAGGTTTTAGCTGACGTTCCTTTCCTGATCATTGTTTATTTTGGATACATCAAAGTCGTCTATATATTTCATTACCATTTTCATGGTTTAAGCCCTATTCATTTAAGAAAAAAAATTTGAAATCTATTGTAATACCTGAACAAACTTATGCTAAAATTGTATTCAACGTATGTTGCGCCTTTTTCTCGCTAAGAAATTTAAATCTTGTTTAGCCATTTTTTATTATCCCTCGCCTAATTTATTTATATGTCGTTCAATTTATATATTTGTCGTTGAACTTATTTTACACTCGGGCGTATTATTTTTGTATAACGTAACGATAAATGTATGCCGTATTCTAATATGTTCTCTGTTCATCTGAAAACTGTTATGGTATGACGAGTAAGAGCCGCAAATTGTTTTGGCGCGAGATCAGAATGCGGCATTCGATATCGGAGCTTTATACTGCTTGCTATTTCTTTTCCATTTCGATAAGAGCAGCCACCCCTTGCGGGCAGCCGTGGTGTTTGCGTGAGCATCGAAATCCCGGTGCGTGCTGACCACTTCTGCGTCGCAGCGTTTACGGTCGATTGAAGTCGTTTCCGGGGCGCGATCGCCGCTTTGGAGTCCGCACGCTCCGGAGAAATGGAAAAGCGTGAATGTACACCCAAAACCACTTATCCACTTGCCGGCCAAAGCCCCTAATCGCCCGATTGAGACGATCGCATTGCGCTCGACCGAAGCGCGCCCGGAAGCTCATGAAAGCGTCCCGAAGCGGAGCCAAATACCTAAATAAGCATGTGTTGACATGTGCCCGATGTCCGGCTGCCCGACGTGGCTTAAAAGTTGCTAATGAAATCGCCAATTAGGAGCGCCATCTAACGAGGCTAAGCGCGATTAAGCTCGCAATCAGATTGCGACTTACTTACTAGCCAAGCAACCGGAAACGCATTCGCCGCCCCAATTTGCAGACGAAATGGATCTGATAAATGCCTCGGACAGATGAAACGGTGAAGGATGCGCTCGTTGGAGAGATGGAACGCAATCTGGAATGATGCACCTTTCCCAGCCCCGAGCTACATTTCCCTGCGGCTTCTCCGACCTCGCTCGTGATAAGCAAGTCACAAGCGGAAGTTTTGTCTTTTATGGCGTTTTAAATGAGGTAATATCCTCCTTGGCTCGCCTGCTGCATGTTTTAATCTCCAAGCAATAATTAAAAACAACGCTCATTTTGTCTGCGCCCAGATTCTTCCATTTCCAGGCGTTCTTTGCCGCACCTAAGGCACGAGGTAAGTCATTTGCCCCCTTCATATTCGAGTAAATATTGCGGATGTGCAATTTGCTTAATTTTCCTCTCCCCCAAACTGCTATTTTGCGTCGTTTTACGAAATTAACCCCTTCAATGAAATGACTTCGATAAATTGTTCCAAAGCTATGGATTATGAACATGTAGGAAATGTATTTCTTATTTTATATCATTATTTTTACATATAAGTTTATAATTTTTGCTAAAATTATGTACAGAAACATCAGCACCCCATATAAGGAGAACAAACTTAATTGAACGATGTAAAAACATTTTGCTAGTGTTTTCAACGCAATTAAATACATCATTTATCCAAATTACTTATCATTTAAATGTTGAATATCCAAATCCTCTTGCGTCCTCTCTGATTACAGAAGGATACAGCGCAGTTACCTTGCTGGCAAATTACAGATTCCTGCAGCAGTTCGGAGAACTAAACATACAAGGAACGAGGTCTCTAAACTAGTACCTATTCAGTAATTCTGTGGGAATTTCGCTTTGCTCTTCACTAGAATCGCTAGAATGTTCAACAGTTTCATATTTTTGATCTACTAATTCCTTGAGCTCCTCCTTCGAAAAATTTTCTGTGCTTTTTTTAAGAGATTGAAGGCAAATGCACAAATGCACGGTAATAACCCGCTGATGGGAAATCCATGTGTGGGGCTGGC